>CATORJ010000270.1:0-120352 GCA_951805005.1 Othius punctulatus
GATTGCAAGCATGATCAATGATTAAAGCTAAAATGGAAAGATAAAGAAAAGAGGTACGAGGGCTGTTTGACGGAAGAGTGACTTTTTAATGAAAACGTTATTTTTCTGTTCAAAATATATTTTATTTGTCAACATAACACCCTTTCAAGTGTACACACTTAGCCCGGCGAGTTTACAATTTTTTTAAACCTTCCAAAAAGTAATCTTTCGGAAAGTCTTCAAAATATGCATTTGTGTCGGTTATCTCCTCTTCATTTGCCTGAAATCTTTTTCCACACAGCCATTTTTTTAAATTTGGATATAAGAAGAAATCACTGGGAGCCAGATCTGGCGAATATGGCGGATAAAGCAGTAATTCGTAATGCAATTCAGTCAATTTAGTTGTAGCAATTGCAGACGAATGAGAGGGCGCATTATCGTGATGGAACAACACTTTTTTTTCTTCATCAAATGCGGTCGTTGTTTTTCAAGTTCGGCATCAATACATGTCTGCATAATCAGCATAATACTGGCCAGTTATGGTTTTTCCTTTTTGTAAACAATTAATAAAGATTACACCTTTAGAATCCCAAAAAACTGTGGCCATGACCTTATTGGTCGAAAAAAGTGTGTTTGCCTTTTTGGGAGCATATTCGCATGGAGAAATCCAGTATATAGACTGTATTCTTGTTTCTGGAGTATAATGATGTATCCAAGTTTCATCTACTGCGACATATCGACGAAAAAAATCCTTTGAGTTACGTTGAAAACGGCAAAACATTCTTCTGAATTCTTAATGCGAGCGCGCATTTGATCACCATTAAGCAAACGCGGCAACCATCTCGCGGATAGCTTTTTCTTATTGAAATGTTCATGCAAAATATTGTATACCCGTTCGGTTGAGATGTTTACTACATTAGCTATCTCACAAACTTTTATTCGACGATTGCCAATTACAAGGCCATAGAGTTTATTAACCATTTCAGGAGTAGTCACAGTAAATGATGGTTTCGGACGATCTGCATCAACCGTGCTCATATGGCCACTTTTAAAAGCAGAAACCACTTACAAATCATTCCATGGGACGGAGCAGATTCTGGATAATATTTACGTAACTTTTCCTCGGTTTCTTTAATTGTTTTTTCACGTAGAAAATAATGTTTAATCAACACTCGATTTTTTTTTTTTTACATATTTACAAAACAACGAAAACAGTTTCCTTCAAATAAGTATAAAACATAATCTATCTGTCACATTGGTGCCAAATTTTGACAGTAGACCTCCGAAAGACCTCAGGAGCTAGCAACATAATCATTATAACGAAAGTGTTACCAACCTTTGAAAAGTCACTCTTCCGTCAAACAGCCCTCGTACATGAAATATTAGAAACCTCAGTAATAGCAGAAAAAGAAAATAAGTTAGAAGCAGAATTCGAGACAATAGGCAATATGAATATTCTAAGCAAAAGGAAGGTAATAGAAAAAATGACAGAGAGGAAGCCACATTCTTACATACGCCCCACACTTGAAAAAATAGGTTATATTAAAAAAAGAGGTTATATTTTATGACAGTGAGCAATGTTGCTATCAAATTGAGTATCTATCGAGTACAGAATTTAGTTGCTATATTTATTTTACAAAAGAAAATAAATCAAATTATAATATAAAATATAGTTGATGATTGGTTTACTTACCATTGAATGATTGAAGCCATACAAATTGGACAATAAAATATTTTTTCGAAAATTCATAGTTTTGTAATTATAATTTATAATTTTCTATAAAAAATATGGAAATACAAAAAAATATCTCGATAATAAAATATATATGATATCTATCAAAACATAGGTATGAATATTTGAGGAGTGAGAAGAAAGGAACCTAAAAACATTATTATATATAACGAATAACATTATTTGTATATGTATCTATACTATACGTGTATTATTACAAAATGTTCGATATATATAAACAATCTTTATTGGGCTATCGATCCCATGGGGTCTTTCCGCCTTTAAAAAAATGTGCGATATACCTGTAAAACAGACAATTCAATAAAATATCATTTATGTTGTGAAACGGAATATTGTAAGGAAGAACACAAAGACGTTATTATATAAAACTAAAAATAATATTTGTAAACTCTGTTCCATTTTTATTTCCAAGTTTGCTCTGTTAGGGTGACAGTATTGTTGGCCAATACAAAAAGGACTTGAAAAAATAGGTTATATTTAAAAGAAAACAGGTTATATTTAATGACAGTGGGAAATTCCACATATATTTTATGACATTGTTGCCTTCAAATTGAGTATCTATTGAGTACAGATCTATCAATGATTTTTGGCATGTTTTAAATAATTTAAAAAAAACAGCACACTTGAATGATTGAAACACTAATTTATTTATTTCAATATATGAATTAGGCAACGTTGTTAGAAATCTGACATTTATTTTATTCACTGTCAGATCATTTTTGTTGGTATTCGTGTGTAAAACTTATATAATGAAGCCACAGCCGTCTTAGTTAAAAATAAAAATGAAACAGAGTTTACCCTATTAATTTTCATCAAAATTATAGGTAGTCGAGCGCGGACCACTGGACCAGTTGGCATGAAATGACCCTGAACGAAATGACGAAGGTCCGGTTTAGCAGTCGTTGATTATCTTTATTTTTCATGCATTTGCCTAGGATAGGTTATGTTCATGGGATTCATTGTGTGAACAATGGTATCCTAGATAAATGTTCCACAAACAAAGATGATCCATGATTGTAAAACTGGGTCTTAATGAGAATTCTTAATGAAGGGATCAAGTCACTCTGAGTGTCTGTCCAGGTTTGAGGGTTCTCGGTGACTCAAAAACCAGCACTCGTCTGAGTATCGATGAAAACACAAGTTTTAGAATGAATTCGGCAAAGTACCTGGATTTGTGAATTTACCAAATACATTTTTATATTTGTTAACATATCTCGCATATCTATTAGAGTCTAACGAATCCCCAGTACCGTTGAAAGATTTGCGTCTCCTATCCATATTTAGGCATTTGTAAAATTGTAAAATTATCGCAGTCCAACACTAAGCTAATCGTTTTGGGCACTCTACAATTTTTATTTTAAAGTATGATCTAATTGTGGTTGCAGGAAGATATAGGTTCTTGAGTGGGTGAGGAGGGCGAATTTTTAATCAATACTGCAGCTGCTCGTCCGATTAAACAGTAAAAAAAAACAGATTTTTCGGGCTACAATTGAATTCCTTTCCGATCAAATATCAATTTTCGAAATCCAAATATGTACCTCTCACATTAATTCAGCTTTGTTTGCTTCCGCTGCATACGTTTACCCGTGTGGATTGCGTTTGCGAATAAACAATGTCCCAGCCCTCCATTATTCACGGTTTTTATTAATTAATAAGCTCCTGGAGCGGTGCGCATCAGTACAGTGTTTGCAGAGTGTGATAGGGAGCGGGCTGTGGCTGCACCGGCCACGGGTCGATTTTTGTGGTGGCTTCCGATTAACGGATTTTTTCCCGAGGAGTGATGGCTCAAGTAGGTGCAAAGTTATTTGATTACGTGAGCACATCAAACAATCCACGCGCCGAGACGCTCCTCGAGACGCCGTGACTCTAATAAAACCGATAGAGGGCGCCCCTTTAATATAAATTACACACGTGCGCGAGTCCTGAGGGGGCCCTGCCTTTTTCCTGCAGGATGGGGAATGGAGGCGCAATTAAAACTTTAATGAGCGCGCGTCCGCGTCGTCGTTTGCATCGGGACGCAATTTCGCCTCCGGGAAATTCATTGCGTCTCGTCTTTTTGTAATAATTTCAATTAGGGTTTTTCCGGGCCGGGCATAACACACTGGACCGGCCATAAATCCTTAATCCTTGTCACACGCAGCACATGTTCAGGACACATCCGGGCGCCCCCTCGCAGATTAGTGATGCAGGCGCCACCCATTAGCCAGCCCTGCGGTAATTCCGAAATAAAATACATGCGGCGCGCACTGCGGGCGAATATTACACCACTTTTTGTATTTGCGATCGCGACCCCCCCGCGGGCTCACTTAACCCCAAACAACCGCCATAAGCCACCCCCAGAGATCACGGGGAGGGGGCGATGCGTTATGCGCCGATAATGCTGTTTAACATACCCCGCGAGTTGAGTAGACAGACATGTGAAATTGATCCGGAAATCATCAATTTAAATGCAAACACTTTTTTACTATTTGATTTACATCCCCCATCCATCCGCGTGGCTCACCCCACGACGCGAGAGCAGCTGTGTGTTGCGCGTCCCACTTGCCAGCCAATAAACAATGCGTTGTCGAATAGTGCACCTCCTAAAAGAGGATATTCCTCTTTAAATATTTTCTCATACCAAACTACCAAGTAAGCAATCCAGCAGAATGTTTTGACATATAGCCTTGCAAAGTATCGTAAACTATCATCGGGTATTATATAAAACCTTTTTTTAAATAAGATTATAAGTAAGTATGTTTGTATTTTATACCGTGACATTTTTTTAACTTTGAACATAGTCAATACAACGTCCCTATGTTCAATTTAAAAAAAATACATGTCAACAATTTGCAATTATAAGCTATGCAACCAATTTTATCATAAACCTGTAAAATATTCTGTCGAGCTAGCTGTCATTTAAGATCATTTAAGTAAAGTCAAGTAATTTTTGTGAAATTTATTTTATCACATGCAAATCAGAGCATAAGTAATGTGTATGCCGTTTTTCAGTCACTTATCCCGATAGCCAACTCCATCAATGAGAACAATTTTTAACATTATTTAAAAATTTAACAATCACGGATGCGCTGAGTATAAACATCATAAACGAATTAGAACAAATAATTAAACACTTAACAGGAACAGGCAAGGAATGATACGTTATTTTAATAAATATACGAAATGGCCACCTTCACGTTCTAGACAATATGCCAGCCTATTGTAAAAACCTTGAACAGCATTTCTAATGAAATTGCGATTTTGCTCATTGCAAGCATACCTTATCCGATCTTTTAGTTCTTCAATATCACTTATTATAATATTATTATAAATTTTCGTTTTTAGATGCCTCCAAAGGAAAAGGTCATTTTGGAACAAATCTGGTGACCCAAGCTGTTGGCCCAAATCTTCCTATCCAACGCTCCTCAAAAATTTCATGTAAATAACGTCCTATCATTGCAGTGGGGCTCCATCCATTTGAAACCAGACATCATGGACATTCAAGATTTGAATCTGTGGAATTATTTGTGTACGAAGTAAGACTAAGAAGGAATTAGAATTTAAATTTTCGTCGATGAAAAATGGACCAATTATCGTATTGTTAATAACACCTGCCCATACATTAGCCCTACTGTTGTATTGAGTCCTTGTTAAATTTTGGAGGTGCGGATTAGTCCTTGACCAATATCTGTAAGGAACGGAATTACAAGGAAAGATGATATGATAAATCAATAGAGACTAACTGATAATTTCGTGAAATCACCATCAAATATACATGATGCTTCGTCTGTAAATACTATTTTTTTCTAATATTTCTTTATTGTTATTTATTAAATTAAACATCACTTCACAAAAATTTCTTCTTTTAATTTTGTCATCATTAGTTAGTATATGGTGATTTTGAAATTTTTAAGGTTTATATTTACATTCTTTAAAAACCTTTCTGATTGAAGAAAACGAAACTCTAAAGTATGTTTTCTTCTGCGTAGCAAACGATGTTTAACATAGTTTTTTGTATTAAGACATAGTTTGTTCTAATTCGTTTGTGGTGTTTATACCCAACGCATATGTAGTTTTCAAAACTTGAATTAATGTTAAAAATTGTTTTCATTGATGGCATATGTCAATTGGGATAAGTTACTGAAAAAACGTCACGCACATTTCTTATACTCTAACTAGCATGGTATGAATGCATTATTTGTATCTTTTTTTCTGTTAAATACATTTCTTTAATGTATTTTTGCGCAATAATAGTTCAAACAACTTGACAATTGTATTTATTTTGATTACCCATCAAATAGTTATTTTGATGTTACCTTGGTCACTTGATAATATCCATGCATTGACCTGTGTTTTTTATAATTGAATATGGGAACGTTGTATTAACTATGTTCAGAGTTAAAAAAATGTCATTGTATGTATGTGATTACTAAAGGGTGGATTGCAGATTAAATGTCTACCAGTCATTTTTATAGGCAACAATAAATGGATAGTACAAAACTATGTTTCATAATTGTTCCTACATTTTATCATATTGAATTGAAAACTAATATTTTAGTACCTATATACCGGGTGTCTCCTAAAAACCCCTCAAGCCTTAACTCCTTTATTTATCGGCCGATTTAAATTACAAAAAAAAATATATGGCTCCACATGTTCTATAAAGAGACCCTAATTTTGTTTTTTTTCAAAAAAAACTCTTTTCCACTTTCATTTCAGCCATAGTTACCTTTTTTTTTTATATGATTACATGTAATTTCTTATAATTTTTCTGGTAGAGATTATTTTTCTAAATTCTAAGATGTCCAATAAGGCTTTGATGGAATATTCGTGATTGTTGTTGTTGTTGTGAAAGTTGTTATTTTATGAGATTATTCCAAATCTTGACAGAAAATATAACCTTTAGAAATTTTGAAAAAAATTCAATGTACCAACGAAAGACCAAACGAATCAATACAGAATAAGTCAGTTGGGAAACTTGAAAAATTAAAAAAAATAACTAAAAACTAAAACAAAAACAACTTTATGTAAATAAACATTTTTTTTCTATAATGAATATTCCATCCACACCAACTTGTTGAACATATTTGAAAATAATCTTTACTCGATTTTTTTTTTGTAAATATACACCATTTGAAAACCAAAAGTTGACTATCGCTGATATGAAAGTTTATTTTGCTTAAAAAAATGGCCTCTTTGTAGAACGTGTGAGGCCATTTTTTTGTTTTATTGAAATCTGCCAATAAATAAAGGAGTTATGGTGGCGGCGTTTCTTAGGAGGTATCCTGTATAAACAATTAAGAGTAGCACCTTAGACATTTTAGTACATTCGTATTCAGGCGCTGTTTAACATAGGTGTACAGGGTGGCACTTCACAGGGGCGGCCGCAAGTTGCCCTTGATAATTTATTTTGATAAAGGTAATGCTGAAGGCAATGAATGGCAGCCGATACCATATCGCTGAAAAAAACGAATACATATTTAATGGCTTAACAATCCAATCAGCCCTAATCGTATTGCAGACAGAATAGTGTAGATATCCAAAGTGCCCCCCAACAAAACAAATAACAATTTCGGTATGAGAGAACTACGAGGGCAAGCTGATAAAAAATGTAATCTATGAAGGAGGCCATGAAAAACAAAAATTGTTTTTTATTATATTTCTTAAACTGTCAGAAAACTGTCATGCAATTATCATTGTTCAGTTCTAGTTGAACATTTCTACAGAAATTTTCTAATACTGACGTGTCCATGTTTTTTTATATACTCTAATTTTCCTAAACTGGCGTTCACGTCAGCAAACAGCTGTGTGATGAAGTTTTTTCGTAGCAACGTGATTGTTTTCGAGAATATGCATAAACAATAGTTTAAGAATCGAAATTAATCTGAAGATCATTTGTAACATAACACTAATCACCGGTGGTTATAAATAGGTAATCGGTGTATTAACCGCAGACACAATTTTCGCCTGCCAATTATGTAATAAATCATGTTATGTTGGCGGCCGTGATATATTTTCGGCGACGATGCCAAATCTGTTTTACTAACCATGCTCATACATATGTGTATCCCCAAACTTCTTTAACGTTTAACTTGTTACATTTGATCGATTATTACAATGCATATTTTGCCATTGTAGATGTTAAACCATAACCACAAGATTGATATATGTACGGTAAACGGCAGAGAAGTCGACGAATTTGATACGAACCGCGCACTGTTGCACAAGATTGCACGGGCGCAACAGCTGATTGCAGCCATTTTTAAATACCCAGGATAGCTGGCAACCTTGTAAAATTGTGCCATCATTATTATGATTATTATTTTGATGACATGAACGCCAGTTTAGAAAAATCAGAGTATAGTTCTCTACCGATGTAGTATCTATAATTTTACCATATAATTTGAGCTAAAAAGTTGGAGGGCAAAATATTTATTATATGTGGAATGAATTACTGATTCAGAACTTAAAGCCAGTAAAATGTTTAAGTTTTTCATACTTTATGATATTGAGCGTCCAAAGCGATGTGTATTTGTGTAAAAATATGTACCCTACAACCCTTCATATCAGGAAGTAAAATAGAAAAAACAACTTCATCCTTAACATACCGGGCCGGAAGAATATTTTAAACAGCATCAAAAGAGCACCACAAGGCGGACAACTTCCCTTTCAAGTGCGCATCAAAGACCACCCCGAAAAAACAACATTCATTACTTGATTCGTATTCCTCGGTGTGCATCCCAGTACCGGAGCATTAATGAGATGAAACGACACCGCACCCCTCGGCCGCCCACCCTCTCCAGCCGCCCCCCAGATACCGCAGGGAAAATTGGAGAAAATTAAATAATCCTTATTAACTTTTATCCGGCGCGCATTAGGGACGCTCCGTTTGGCCCAACGGAGTGCGGACTTGAAAATAAAATATTTAAAAATTCATCCTAGGTATGTCAGAATAGATGGCGTATAAGCCGCACCAGTCGCAATAAACGCTCCATGACGAGCACGGGCACAGGGGAGATTGTCTGGTCTTATTATGACCGGGAAGCTGGTTTTTAATGAAGTTATCAGCAACTCTTTCAAAAGGCACGCATCAAAGGATTTAAATTAGATCACCGCAATATCTACACCATGTTAAAGATGTTAACAGGGGCGTTGCAAGAATGATACCACTTTAGCAAATCTTACTATTCAATATTAACAAAGTATGAACCTGTGCAGCGGCGATGGTTATGCTATTCAAGATTATTTGATGCTGCTTATTGCAAGCCGTGTTGGCTTTTTGAAATAAATAATAGTAATTGGCGTTCAGGGGTACAAGAATGACAAAATTTGTCGGCCAAAATAAAAAGTCACAGTTTTTCGACATCACACATAGGAGCAACTGATGTATATGAAGTGTGGAAAAAATGTCACCATCGACAAAAACCTCGAACATGAAATTAGATATCAGGCAAATTTTTGGAAGCCGGTTTTAGAACGACTATTTAATATTACTCTCATGTTATCTAAAAACTCATTGGCCTTCCGTGGTAAAGAAGAATATATAAATGATCAAAACAATTACAATGGAAACTTTTTGTCACAAGTTGAATTAATTAGTAAATGTGATACAGTTATGAGAAAAGTTTTAGAAATGCCTTCAGGATGTACGAGATATTTGAGCCCTACAGTTCAAAATGAATTAATTGAGTGTGCAGGTAATAATTTAGAAAAAAATTTAACTGATAAAATTAATGTTTCTCCGTTTTATGCCTTATTATTAGTTACAACATAAGACATCTACAGTTCAAAATGAATTAAATGAGTGTGCAGGTAATAATTTAGAAATATATTTAATAGACAAAATTAATGTTTCTCCATTTTATGCCTTCTTATTAGATACAACACAAGATATCTCGAAATAGGATCAGTTGAGCATTGTTATAAGGCATGTGCACATTGCAAGAGGTAGCAATCAAAAAGCTATTAATTTTTAAATCCAAGAAACTTTTCTAGAATTTTATTCTGTGCAAGATCGATCAGCTGAAGGTATGAAATAATTAATACTAAATTATTTAAAAGAGAAAAATCTTTCTATTAGCAAATGTTATGGTCAAGATATGACGCTGCTAGTGTGATGATTGGTATCTATAATGGCTTGCAAACGAAAATAAAAAATATTCAAAAAAATGCCGAATATGTATATTGTTCCAGGCACAATTTAAATTTATTGATAAATGATGCAATACGCAGTTGCAAAGAAATATGATGTAATACAAAATATATATTTATTCCTTGGAAAAAGTCTTAAGAGATAGGACTCAATTTGCTGGCGAAGCTGAGATTTCTTTAAAAATATTAAATCCAACTCGTTGGTCGGATAGAATCACATCACTGACTGCTGTAAAACTACGTTATGTTGATATACTTAAGCATCGGTTGAAATTAATCTCAAAAGTAATAAAAAAGATGAGAGAGAAGAGGCACAACACGTAAAAAAAACAGTATGGATAATTCTGATTTTATTTTTATGTGTATTTTCCTGCATAAACTATTAGTTGATATTAATTATGCTTCAAAAAATTTAGAAAGATTACATGAAGCAGAAGAAAATCTGAACAGAGCATTGTCATTTATGAAAACGTACAGAAACAATTTTCAAGATATATTAATGGAATCTTGAGGGATAGCATGACAATTGGGTATTGTTCCAGAATTTTCTAATAAACGGCCAAAGAAGGCAAAATATCACTTATTATAAACCTTATTATAAGAGATCAATGAAAGAATCGGGGTTGCAAGTACCCAAGCAATATGGCAAAACATACACAATTTTTGGAGTAACGTTGAATACACAGGGTATTCCGAAACATTGATCGAATCTTGCTATTTTCAAATGTCTAAACCTTATTGAGAATGATCGTTATTTACCTATTAAAAAGTATTATTAGATTATAGTCCATATACTACCATTGATTAGCTCATTAGATGAGCACTCAGAATATAAAGTTATTTACAGGGTGTTCCATTTAAAAAAAAGAGTTTTAGCGATTTGAATATAGCAAAATTGTATCGTTGTTTCAGAACATCCTGTGCATTCTACGTGACTCAAAATATTGTGTATGTTTTGGCACATTGCTTTGGTACTTCCATACGCAGATTCTTTCATTGGTCTCTTATAATAAGGTTTTCTTGAATTTTTTTTCACGTCTACGATTTTTTATTAAATTTTGCTAAAATGTGAATAACTTGGCAACGTTGAGCCTGATCTAAAAAAAAAGATTGGTGAAGCCCACATGAAGCAGATTCTAAAAATGAAATAATATACAGGGTGATCATTTTAAAAAAGAGACCAATTTTTGTGTCCAGGATATATGGTAGCCTCTGTATACTCAAAAATAATTTTAAAAGGTAGCACATCAAGTGTCCAATAACTTCCAATCAGCTGTTTACCTAAATTTTCATTAGTCTAGCAGCAATGGCCCGAGCGAGGATAGGTGGGCCACCCTGTATGTATACTGGTTTTTATGAATATTTTATGACCATAAATGTTCATAAAATGTTCATAAAAATCATGAAATCATAAGAAAGGCATGAAATGATCATAATATTCTTGCCATTTGCTAAATATCTATAAAGCAAAACACAAGCTCATGAAAAATTTGCATGAACTTGCTATAGAAATTCCAGTGAATTTCCAACCACACATAACGTTTCTAGGAAATTTAATAAAGTTATCATATACAAAATAAAATTGCTACAAAATTAATGATTCTGCGTAATATCGATGAGTTATCATGAATTTATTACTTCTTGAAAGTTTTTATAATGATTACAAAAACTCTAATTTGTATTTATTTTTACATTTACCTTTATTAAAGGTATTTTTTATTTGTCTGCATATTTTTATATCGTCGGCTTTAAAACTGCAATTACAGTTTTATATTCTGCTGTTACCTTTCCTACTTAGTCATTTAATGAGTTAAGAATTTGGAAGTTCGGCTACAGGACCCTTTACTATACCCTTACTGAGCCTAAGATTTATTACAACTTTGTAAACCATCAAAATAAAACTTGACTAAAAACAGACAATAATTGACTAAGTTAGTTAGCCGACGATATTTACTATATGTCTACTTGTCTATATTTTGATAAAAGTAACGATTTTTAATTCATAATATTTCATATCTTGAAAATGAACTAAATAAATAAATAAATAAGACGAGTATTTTTTAATACTCTAAGAGTAACCTGTCTTATAATTTTAGGATATAACAATGACGTTCTAGGCATTTCACATTGATGGCACTTAGTTGACATTTTTGAATTTTGAATTGAATACA
Organism: Othius punctulatus; assembly: GCA_951805005.1. Taxonomy (NCBI): domain Eukaryota; kingdom Metazoa; phylum Arthropoda; class Insecta; order Coleoptera; family Staphylinidae; genus Othius; species Othius punctulatus. Next base: position 12,034 of record CATORJ010000270.1, read on the forward strand.
TTGCATGGATTTTGAGAGAACTTACTATGAACAGGGGGAATTGCTGGTAGATGTCAATACAGATAATAAAGAATAACAAGAGAGTAACGTATGACGTTGTAAATTTTGCAAGGCAAGGCACAGTATATGATTTACTCTGCTTTTGGCGGCAATCTCAGAATCCAAAATAGTAGCTAAAAATTCAACATCCTGTTCAAACATCGATTTAAATGCAGTGTTTTCTGCACTGCGATATCTAAAATTTGAAAAAGTGATTACTAATGATGATCATCATCATCCTCGTTCATTCCATCGCTCATTGTTTTGTGCCATTAGGAGGCAGTCTTTAACTTTACCTCGGATTATTTTGATATTTTGAAAGTGAGACATGCTGGTCTGATGCAATCATTGTTTCAAATAAGCGTCTTTAAGCAAGCCTATTGCTATTTGACTAGTTTTTCTGGAAGAAAGAGTTTTGCGTAAAGTTTTGTTCATTCAAAACATGTAAATTCAAAATCAGATAGTCTGGTGATGGTCATCACCAGAAGCACATTCTGCTATCACTATTCTTTTCAATTTATAGTATCCTATTTCTACCTTCTTGGTGTTATCCTTAATTTTTATGTGTTTTTAGGTGTTTTTTCATGATGTTGTCTAAGAATATAATAAAGAGCAGAGGGCTTAAAGCGCCCCCTTGTCGAATGCCTTGTGTGGTTGTGAAATTCTCAGATGTTGAATTATTTGTCCTTACGTAGTTTTCTGTGATTTCATACACACTCTTGATTGCTTTTATTAAATGCACTTTTATCTTCCTTTCTTCAAGTAATTCCCACACTTTGGATCTTGGAACTCCATCAAATGCATTTTCTAATCCACGAAGCAAGTCCACGAATATCATGTATATTTTGTTGTTTTGCCTTATAATTTTTTCTGTCATCTTTTTAATTGTGAAGATAAGGTCTTGTGTTGAATGTCCTTTTATGAATCCACTTTGTGACTTTTCCATTGTTTTTTCAATTTCCTTTCTTAGTTTGTTCTCTAGTATTGATTCATACTGTTTTGCCGCTGATCACAGCAGGGATATTTGCCTAAAGTTGTTGCAATTTCTACTGTCTCCTTTTTTATGTATTGGGAAGATCACTGCTTTTTGCCAGTCTCCTGGTATTTTTCCTGTTTCCCATATTCTATTTGTTAACTGTATTAGTAGTTGTTTCCCATGTTTTCCTATATATTTCAGCTGTTCAGATTAGATTTTGTCGTGACCTGGGGCTTTTCCGTTCTTTATCTTCTTTAGTGCGTTTTCTAACTCTTCTTCTGTTATAGATTCCTCTTCTTCTTCTGTTTCGTTACTATTTTCTTGTTCCTCTTCGTTTTCATTTCCTTCATTGGTTGTCTCTTTTCCAGACAAAAGCTCTTGGAAGTGCTCTTTCCATTTATTCATGATTTCTTTATCTTTTTTTATTAGTACACCATGTTTATTTTTGAGTAGCTTTAGGTTTGTTTCTTTTTTCTTTCTGCAGCTTTTTCTGCAGCTTTTTGTCAGTCTGCTGGTATTTTTCCTGTTTCCTATATTCTATTTGTTAACTGTAGTAGTATTTGTTTCCCATCCTTTCCTATGTATTTCAGCTGTTCAGATTTGATTTTGTCGTGACCTGGGGCTTTTCCATTCTTTAACTTCTTTAGTGCGTTTTCTAACCCTTCTTCTGTTATAGATCCCTCTTCTTCTTCTATTTCGTTACTATTTTCTTATTCCTCTTCGTTTTCATTTCCTTCATTGGTTGTCTCTTTTCCAGACAGAAGCTCTTGGAAGTGCTCTTTCCATCTGTTCATGATTTCTTTATCCCCTCTTATTAGTACACCATATTTATTTTTGAGTAGCTTTAGGTGTGTTTCTTTTTCCTTTCTGCAGCTTTTCAGTGTTCTGTAGAATAGTATTTGATTTCCTTTAAAATGTTCCTCTAATTTGGTTCAGAAATCCTCCCATTTTCTGTCTTTGTCCTCCTTTATTATGGCGTTTACTCTCTTTCTTTGCTTCTTGTATATTTCGTAGTCTTCTTCGTTTTTTATGCTTTGGTACATATTTTTTCCATTTTTGTTTTTTTTCCTTACTTCGTCTTTCACTTCTTTGTTCCACCAGCTTGTTTGTTTTTTTGTTTGGTGTACTTTTAGCTTTTCCACAGGCGTGTTTTATTGCCTCTCTTACTGTATGTTTGAAATTTACCCATAAATCTTCTACTTTTGTTTTTCCGCTTTTTTGAGTGCTTCTTATAAGTTCTTGTATTGATTCCTGGTAGTTTTCCCTCACTTGTTTGTCACTTAGCTTTTATATTCTAAATTTCTCTATTCTTATTTCCTTATCGACTGTGTTCTGTGTTTGTTTCGGTTCCCTTTTTGTTGTTTTTATTCGTGCTATTAGAAGATCGTGGTCACTGTCAATTTCGCTACCTCTATTGACGTTAATATCCATTACTTCCTTCACTTGTGCTTTGTTTGTTAAAAAGTAGTCTATTATGGACTTCTCGTTTCTGTTTTTTTCCTCTGTTGTGGATTTGTGTATTTCCTTGTGTGCAAATTTAGTGTTCAATATTGTTAGATCCTTCAATATGCAGAAATCAATAAGTCTACTTCCATTGTTGTTGATCTTCGTTTCTCCGTGTGTTCCCATTATGCTTTCCAGTCCCTTGTTTTTATTCCCTACAAGGGCATTTAGGACTCCTATTACGTATGTTGACTCTGTAAGCTTTTCGAATTCTTGTTGTACCTCTTCCCAGAACCGGTTTTTGTCGGGTTTGCTTTCATCTTCATTTACTCCATATACTAATTTAAAATTAAAATTTAATTTAAAGTTGAACAACTCATACTTAAAATATAACAATTTGATACTTTTTGTTTACTGTTCGTAAAATTGTCGGTTTTGCTTTCATCTACATTTACTAATTTAAAATTAAAATTTAATTTAAAGTTGAAAAACTCATACTTAAAATATAACAATTTGATACTTATTTGTTTAGTTATCGTAAAATTGAACACTGGTCAATTAGAAACGAAACAAAATAAAAATCATTGTCAATGACATTGACAATTTACTATTTAGGGGTGAAACGTGAAAAATAAAATTCTGAAAAATAATAAGAAGTTTTGTTAACATATTATAATTCTGGCTATTTTTAATTTATCATATCGTATTTTGTACAATACAGTTCACGATATTGTCAGCTTATGTTGCCCACTGATAAGGTGCTGATAAAGTGGGGTTAAGTTAAGTGGTGTTAAAGAAAATGAGTCACTCAAAACTAAATACGCAGTGTGCTGGTGCAAACGATTAAGCTATTTATTTTGCACTACAAATCACATTTCTAACTACGCAACAAATGTATTAACTGAAATAGTAAACAAATTTTATAGTAAAAATTTTGTATTGTAAATGGATAATAAAGTTTTATGAGGTATTATTTAAAGTGCAAAGGAAGCCAATGTATCAGATTTAAAAACATGTTATCAGTAGAATAGCTGACGTATATTTGCGGATTAAATTTATAAAATATTGATAACACTCTGCGTGATCAGCATTGTAATAGCGTTATGCTTCTTAATACATGCTGGTAATGTTTTTCCTCAGTGTTTATTTGACTCTTGCCGAACCACTTCAACTGCCACAGTATCTTCTCTGCCTTCAAGTTTTACATTGCAGCCACGATAAAACCCAATGTAAAGGGCTAGTATTTCAACGATAGTTAGTGTTTCGTCGTCGTAGAATTCTTTAATTTGGTTTTAATTGTTGTAAGCGCCCAGAGAGTGTACATTTTTGATACCTTCTTCAAGAAGGTATCAATAGTGCAGGTACAGTACGAGTCAATAGTAGTAGTAAGTAATAGTTTTTCATATTATCTGGTTCAACTATAAATTTACGAAAAACGTGAGGTATGTCGCCCGTCAAGAGCTGACAATGACTCATCGCTCCTGATTCTTCTGCAAGTGCCTATCAGTTCCGGATGTTGGCTATCATATTGGCTATCTTTACTTTGTTCACAGCTGCCCGGAAGAGGCCTGTGGTTGTCGTGGAGAACCAACTCCTTAAGTTTTTAAGCCACGAGATTTTTCTTCTCCCAATGTTTCTTTTTCCTTCAACTTTGTCTTGTAGTATGCACTGAAGGAGTCCATATCTACTAGAGTTGCGCATTATGTGTCCCAGGTATTGTAGTTTCCTGGATTTAATTGTGGTCAGGATTTCTGTCGTTTTGTCCATTCATCTTAGTATTTCGGCATTGGTAATACGGTCTTTCCATGGTGTCCTTAATAATATTCTGTAGAGCCACAGTTCATATGCTTCTAGTTTTTTTGTGTTAGCAACCGTCAGCGTCCAAGCTTCTATTCCATAAAATAATACAGAGAATACGTAGCAACGTAAGAGTCTCATTTTGGTGTCTATAGTTAGATTACGACTTTTAAAGGCTGTGGCCATTTTGATGAATATATTTCTGCTGTTTTCAATCCTGCTTTTTATTTCCTGTGTCTGGTTCCATTGCTCATTAATAACGGTGCCTAGATATACATATTCCTTTAACTCTTTCGATGTTCCTCTACTCCAGCTCCAGTTGCTGTTGGTGGTGTTGTGGGTTGTTCATACTTATGATCATGAATTTGATCTTGTCCAAGTTGATATCTAGTCCATATCTGTGACTAGTGCTTATTAAGCTATTCATTATTGGTTGTAAGTCATCTATGTTGTCGGCCATGATCATGGTATCATCTGCGTATCTGATATTGTTTATACGTTTTCCGTTTAAAGAAATTCCTTCTTGTGTATTTAGTAGGGCTTCCCGAAATATAACTTCAGAATAGATGTTATATAGAAGAGGAGACAGTACACATCCCTGCCTCACACCGCGTAGAATTTTTATTCTTTCTGTGCTATCGTCTCCGATTCTTACGCTTGCCGTTTGGTTCCAGTATAGGTTTGTAATTATTCTGTGGTCTTTGTCGTCTATTCCTGTGTTTTCCAGAATTTGTATCAGTTTTTGGTGTTGAACTCTGTCAAAGGCCTTTTTGTAATCAACGAAACACGCGTATACATTTCAATACATGTCTCTGCATCTCTGTACTAAAAGCATAGCACACTAAATCCCGACTGCGTCTCTAAATCCAAATTGTGTGGGTCCCTGTTGTCCTTCCACTTTATTGAATCTTTTATATCTAATTTATAGAAACACCTTCAATAGGTGGCTTATTAGGCTTATAGTATGTACTATATTCATCGCATATTTTTGCCGATGCCCTTTTTGGAAGTATTACGAATTCTGATTCAAACCACTGTTGTGGTATTACAGCTGTGTTATAGATACTATTAAGGCTGTCGGTTAGCCATTTAATTCCTTCGTCGTGTAGTAGATTCAAAAATTCAGCGTGGTATCCGTATGGTCCTGGACTTTTACCGTCTTTAACTTGTTTTATGGCATTTCGTACTTCGTCTTTCAGAATGTTTGGGCCTATTTCTAACTGTATATGATGAATTTCTTGTCTTTCGTCTTGAAATAGTTGTTCGATATATGTCTTCCATGTGTTCTTCATTGCGTTTTTGTCTATTAGTATGTTGCCATCGTTGTCAACGAGTTTGCTCACTTATTTTCTTTTGTATGTTCTAGTAACTTCCTTCACCTTTCTATGTACGTTAAAAATATCATGTTTGATCTGCAAGGCTTCCATCTCTGCACACTTCTGTTTCGTTTCCTCTTTTTATGCTTCTCTTATCTTTTGTTTAATTATTTTGTGTGTCTATTATACTGTTTGTTATCTGTGTTCTTGAAGCCTCTTCTCATTTCCATTAATTGCAGAATCTCATCCAGGATTTTTGTTTGATGCCTTTTTCTGGTTTTAGGAGCTTTCTCTTAATCTTTTCTACTTCTGCATTTACTCTTTTTATCTCATCTTCTGTGCATGTAGTATAGTTTGTTGCTACAAATATGTCTGTTAGTTCTTTCTCTACTTGAGCTTTTGTAGTTGCTCCTTTAGCTTACGAATGCCGAATCTTGTGTTGGTAGTTATTTTCTTTTCTACTTTTTGATTCGGAGTCTTAACCGTCCCACGACTGGGTTGTGGTCAGAATTTATGTCTGCTCCTAGGTATGTTTTTACAAAGGTAAAAACCATATCGCTCCATATTGCCTGAATTTGATATACGTTTCATTTTTTTCATTTTATTACATTTACCTTAACGATCACAGAAGACACGATTTTTTGGTCGAAAAAACGAGTCATTGTCATCTCCCGTCGGGCGACTGTAACTATAGAAATAATTGAGAACTCAATATCTCAAAAAAATCTCTGGTTTATGTGCAGAACTAATACGAATTCCACTTTATCAAATACTCCGCGGCTCTTTCATATGTTGCTGCTCCCCCGTCCCTCACACCCGCAATCCCCAGACTTTCATTGTACCGCGCGGTTATGAATGCGGACGTGCCGTTGGGAAAAAAAGGCGAGATTAGATTAAAGTGGATGATTGGAATTTTTACGCAAATCCCATTAAAAGGCCGGCCGGTGTTCGGATTAACGCGCGGCAACGTGAGGCGTCGCGACGCCAGCCGAAGAGCGTCAGGCGCAAATGGTGAAAATGGCGAAATTAATCAATTCCCCGGTGCGCTCCGTTGGAAATTCGCGACGCGAAAATCAACTGTCAGAATCCGTTAGTTGAGCGCGATGTAATGTCCATCGTAATTTCGTAGGGGTGGAGAAGGCTGACCCCAGGTTTTAATTGGATTGACGTGCCTTTTTTTGTGAATGTCAAAGCGGCGCGGCATATGCGTCGTAATTCGTTGTTGCGGTTTTGAAATTAAGGTTTAATCCGCTCTAATCAATCAACAGTATGGGGAATGAAAACGACGAGAGAGACGAATTTTAGGTCAAAATTCTTCTACAATCGTTTTACATATCTTACAAAAATGGCACACACCCATACAAAAACGTGCTTCACCTACAAAAATGGCACACACACATCCAAAAACTCATTTCACATACAAAAAATGGCGCACATACATACAAAAACGTGCTTCACATACAAAAATTAGCCAATATTCCGAACACAAAGGTGTCCGTAAAAAAACATTTAAATTTTGTTTATGCCACCTCCAAATCGGTTTCAAAAAATATATATTGCAAAATATCAATCCAATTGATTAATGTTAACACGTGGCGGTGATTAATTAAAGTTTTCCGTTTAAAATACATGGGGCAAACCTTGTCGAACACGTTGAAAATACATGACCGGCGCGGTTAATCGGGTTAACGGCGACCAGTGTAGCATGCGAAGATAACACCATATTTGAATTATTAACCATTAATATGCGATCAATTCCTTCAACCTTCAAGGGCTCTCAAAACAAAACAAAATAGCTCTCAACACCTGTTGTTATGAAACAGTTTACATTATTGAGTGTCCTTAGTTCTTGAAAGACGTGCAACCAAGTGGTAACCTGGACATTACAATTAGTAATATGGAAACCAAACCGTCTATGCGTGTTATTATTTGATTGCAAATTACAGCCATTCTTTTAATGTAACTAAATTTCCATAAATTAAAAAAGTTTTTGCAGTTTTTAATCTTCGTGTTGTTAAACTTAGTCTTCGTGACACTGCCAAATTGACCATGGAAGAAATTATTGTCCTATAGAAGAAGGCAAAAATTTGTACGAAAGAACCGTAGCATTACATCTAGAAGGTTGAAAAATCATACAACGAATGGAGCGCTTTGCAAAAAGAAGCTCATTTAATAAATGTCTTGAAAACATTTAAAAACTGAAGTATAGAAAAATACTGTTTAACGGTTATGAAAAAAAAAACAATTAGTTTCCAACTTTGTTTTTATTGACCTGAATTTTTTTCCGAAATTCGAATAAAAAAATTGTCAGTCAACAAAACACATATATGAATTAATACAGTATTTTATACGACTAAAAAATATATGAAGTTTGGAAATTTGACTGACATCCTGAAAATTGATATAAAAAGTAATCTGTATTTATTGATTTTGTTTAAAATATGACATAATTTTTACAAAAAACATAAATATGTCACTTACTTTGTTTTTGTGTTTTCAACAGAGACTAAATATTTGTTTGGAATTTTAGTTTATCTCAATATTGTAAATTTCCTGAAAACTGACCTACAAATTGAGTAACCATATTTTGAAAACTGAAATACTAAGTAATCTGTTTTCTATTTCTTTGAAATGTGACATCATTCTTATAAAAGGAACACAAAATTTGAGGTTCTTTGTATTTGATTCCAAACAAAAAGGATATATATATATTTGAAAATTTAGTTGATGTCAAAAGTATAAATTACATGAATTCTCATTTAACAAAAACCTTAATTACATTTGAAAACAAAGTATACAAAAATGTTGTTTCACGGGTTTGAAAAAAAAATCGCTGAGTTACCAACTTTGTTTTTGTTGAAATGAAAAGTAAAAATTTCCCGAAATTCGAATTACAAAATTGTAAGTCCACAAAATATATGAATGAATACAGTCTGTATTTTATACTACCAAAAAAATATATGAAGTTTGGAAATTTGGCTGACCTGAACGATAAATAAAATTCCTGAAAATTGAAATAAAAATTCACCTGTATTGATTGATTTTGTTTAAAATATGATATAATTCTTACAAAAAGCACAAATATATTAGTTACTTTGTGTTTGTGTTTACAACAGAAAGTAAATATTTGTTTCGACTTTTACTATATGTCAAAATTGTAATATCCTGAAAACTAACATACAAATTAAGTACCTATGTTTTGAAAACTGAAATACTAAGCGATCTGTTTTGATTTCTTTAAAATATGCCATGATTCTTATAAAAGGAACACTCAAAATGAGGTACTTGGTATTTGTATTCCAAACAAAACTGATATATATATATTTTTTAATTTAGTTTATGACAAAAGTATAAATTACCTGAAAACTGAAATACTCATTTAACAAAAACCTTAATTACATTTGACAAGTATACATTTGACATGTAGACAAATGAAGTATAAAAATATGTTGTTTCACGGGTTAAGAAAAAAAAAATCACTGAGTTACCAACTTTGTTTTTATTGACCTAAAATGTAAAAAAATCCTGAAATTCGAATTACATAATTGTTAGTCCACAAAATATATGAATTAATACAGTCTGTATTTTATACTACCAAAAAATATATGAAGTTTGGAAATTTGGCTAACCTGAACGATAAATATAATTCCTGAAAATTGAAATAAAAAGTCATCTATATTGATTGATTTTGTTAAAAATATGATATCATTCTTACAAAATGCACAAATATATTAGTTATTTTATATTTATGTTTACAACAAAGAGTAAAAAGGTGTTTGGAATTTTAGTTTATGTCAAAATTATAAATTTCCTTAAAACTGACATACAAATTGAGTAACTATGTTTTGAAAACTGAAATACTAAGTCATTTGTTTTGTATTTCTTGGAAATGCGACATCATTATTATAGAAGGAACACTAAATATGATATACTTTGTATTTGTATTCCAAACAAAACGGATATATATATATATTTGAAAATTTAGTTGATGTCAAAAGTATAAATTACCTGAAAACTGAAATACTCATCTAACAAAAACCTTAATTACATTTGACAAGTATACAAATGTACATGTAAATTTGACAAGTATACATTTGACATGTAGACAAATGTATACCAACTTTGGAATTTAGTTTATGTCAAAATTATAAATTTCGTGAAAACTGACAAATTGAGTTTTGTTTGTTTTTGTTTCGTATTCCTTGGAAATGCGACATCATTATTGTAAAAGGAACACTAAATATGAAGTGCTTTGTATTTGTATTCCAAACAGAACGGATATATATTTTTGAAAATTTAGTTGATGCCAAAAGTATAAATTACCTGAAAACTGAAATACTCATTTATCAAAAACCTTAATTACATTTGAAAAATAAAGTATACAAAAATCACTGAGTTACCAACTTTGTTTTTATTGACCTGAAAAATAAAAATTTCACGCAATTCGAATTACAACATTGTTAGTCTATAAAATATATGAATTCATACAGTCTGTATTTTGGAAATTTGGCAGACATGAACAATAAATAAAATTTCTGAAATTTGAAATAAAAAGTCATCTGTATTGATTGATTTTGTTTAAAATAACCATATCATTCTTACAAAAAGAACAGATATATGAGTTACCTTGTATCTGTGTTTACAACAAAAAGTAAGGTTTCAGAATATTTCAATTATTTTGTCATACCTTAATGTTTACTGTTCTATTGTTTTAATTAAAATCTCAATTGCCCTGTGATATCTCAATGATTATTATTAAATTTTCTAAGTTTTCTGTTATAATTTCAATTAATTGTTTTAAAATTGTAATTATTTTCATCAAGATATTTATTGTCAATTGTGAATTATTTTAGTGAAATTTTTAACTGTTTCGTCAAATATCAATGATTAATGTTAAATTTTCAGTTGCTTTTAGCAAGATTTGAATTATTTTTCCAATAATCTGCCTTGATTAAAATTATTTCTGTCAAATATTTAATCATGTCAGTAAAAATATTTGTTTGGAATTTTAGTTTATGTGAAAATTATGTTTTGAAAACTGAAATACGAAGTCATCTGTTTTGTATTTATTTGAATTGTGATATTCTTATAAGAGCAACAATAAATATGAGATACTTTGTATTTGCATTCCAAACAAAGCAGTTATACATACAGTTATGAAAATTTCGTTGATATCAAAAGTATAAATTACCTGAAAACTGAAATACTAAATATTTTTTTCTGATTTTTCCGTGCAATATAATATCATTCGTATTTAAAAATTGACATTCTAATAATAAAATTGTCGGTCTACCAAATACAGTATGATCAGAATAGTCGGTATCAAATGGACAACTATTTTAATATGCTCTAATAGTAGTATTAGAGAAAAAAGTTGTTAGGCAAAAAAGTCCTGCATTATCTTAAATTAATACTAGCATTATTTGTGAAAACTGTTTTTTTTAATTGCTGAAAAATTGAATATTATTTTAATAGATGTAAAATATGCGAGCATTGTTTAAAATTACTTAGTACTTGCGCAATAGTTTTGCGACTGATGATTTTGTCAGGATAATTTACATTACATTCATTTGCTGCTTCTCTGCATGTTCTGAAATTATTCCCTTGCAATTAGAACAATTTCAACCATTTCTGGATTTTACCAGTGCAAATGACACTTCACATTACATTGCACTTTACACTTTCATTGTATGTTATTATACCTTTAATTTAAGAACTTAATTATGCACTTAATTTTTAATTTTTAGTTTTTTTCAGTTTTGAAAAAAATGTATTATCAATTTGAAATAATGCAGGACTTTTTTGCTTAACAATTTTTACTTTTCAGTGTATTTATTTTATTTTTAGGTTAATAAAAATACTAATACTAAAATAATAACAACTCATAGCAAAAAGTTGCCCAAAATTCATTTTCCATTATTCTGATCACGTTGTATATGCATTAACACAGTCTTTATTTTATATGCCTAAAATTTGGTACACTAATTTGGCTGACATAAACCATCAATAAAATTCCTGAATATTGGAAATTTGGCTGACATAAACATCAAATAAAAATCCTGAAAATTGAAATAGAAAGTCATCTGTATTGATTTTTGTTTAAAATATGATATGATTCTTACAAATAGAACAAAAATATAAGTTACTTCATATTTGTTCTTCCAATAACAAGTCAATATTTATTTGGAAATGTATTTAATTACAAAATTATAAATTTCCTGAAAACTGAAATACAAAATCTTCGCTTTTGAAAAATAAAAATAAAATAAATCAATGACTTACTTTGTTTTTATCAACTTTAAAATAAAATAAATTCCTACATTGAAACGTAAAAGAAATGTATAGTCATCGCTTTTCATTTGTTTTAGTTACATAATGTTTGTGTAAATATATATTTTTTTGAGTTTAGTTTATGTGAAATTTGAAAGTCCTTATTTTAGTTTTAGTGAATGTTCTAAATAATGAAATTTCGGCAATTTTTGTGGAATTTTGTATTGAATAAAAAAAGTTTATAGTTTTGCCCCACTTATTATAGAATTGAATTTTAAAATATGTATTTAAACAAAATGGAAACTTCAAATTTGACTATTTACAGATCCTTAACGAAACCCATTAAAATCGGTGAAGAGAAAATAAAAAGAAATTAAATCATTGAGTTTGTTTTTTTATTTTTATTGCTGCGAAAAGTAAAAAACATCTGAAACTGAAGTATAAAGTATCTAATCTTTGATTTTTCAAATGACATAATTTTTATATAAATAACTTGCAAAGAAAAATAAATACATACATTGAAAAGTAAAAGAAATACTAACGTTTGTGTGCTTTCCACAGGAAAATATTTTTTGGTAATCAAGTTGACGTGAAAACTTTTTTGGTGAATATGTTTTTAATTTTGAAATTTGTTATGAAAAACTTTATATACCTTACAGTTTTGTCCCACTTTTTAAAGTGTATGCAGTGAATTTTCAAATATTTGGAAAAATTTACAGATCACTTAATCACTTAATCAGATCACTTTGTTTTTTCTGGAATATAAATAAATATTTTTCATTTTTAATTCTAGTGATAATTGTTTTAAAGAATTTTCACACTTCGGTTGTTTTGGTGGACAGTTTTGATTTAAGAATAAATAATTATAAGCGTCAAAGATGTTCCTTTTGATTTTAAACAAAACCCATTTATATTCTATAATATTTTTGCAATTTTTGATTTTTAGAGAAGACTGTATTAATGAATATCTTTAATTTTGAAATTCTTATAGTTTTCTTGAAGTTTTGCATTCTAAAACTATTAATATTTTTTTAATATTCTTGGAATTTTTGAGTTTTAGACCAGCTGGTATTATTGGATGTCTTTAATTTTAAAATTCTTATATTTTCTTGAAGTTTTGCATTCTGAACCCAATAATATTCTATAATTTTTTTGGTATTTTTGAGTTTTTATGAAGATTGTATAATGAATGTCTTTAATTTTGAAATTCTTATAGTTTTTTTTTTAAATTTTGTATCCTAAGAAGTTTGATATACAGTTTTGCCTTACCTTTAATCATACACTAATGTACACGGTGATTATTATTTATAATCTTCTAATCACAGAGTCTTACAGATTCGTCGGAAATGACAAACTGCTGACATTTTGTAATAAAAAAATATAGAGATTGAAATGAAATGTGGCATAAATTAAAATTAATGCCGGAAAGAGACAAGACATTAAAAGAATAAATAAGGTACTTAATATACAGGGTGTACGTAAAGTATGGAATAAAATCATTACTTCGGAAATTGAAAATATTTTGGAAAAATCCTCGCACACATCGATTTCTAATTTTAAAAATAAACAATTTGATATATATCTACAATTTGTGTCACCATTTGTTTTTAAGTTATGGCGTCACCGACTTTTGTTTTAAATGGTAAGCCTAATATTTTATAGTTTTATATGATAGACCTTTTTTTTCTGAATATAACGGTATATTTTGTTTTATACTTGATACAAGAAAAAAAAAGTTCTATTATATTCTATTATAACACGAAAAGTGTTTTATTTTTATTATGCAAAACACTTAATGGTATTTTATTATAATTATTGCAATCTGATGAAAAATGGATCAATGAGAAATGTTATGCCAACTTAAATTACTATATGAAGGTTTATTATTATACGAAAAGTATGTGAAGCTGTTAATCCTATAAAAACAAAAGTAAACATGACATGAAATGAGAAAGTTAATGAGGTCAGAAATAAATTAAATGTTTGATACGAATTCAGTTGAAGTTGAAGATAGTTGAAGTTTGATATCAAATTAGAACGTTGTTTATGATCAAAATGACTCGACACATTTTATAGCAATAGTTATTTGTACTCGTACGTTATGATGGTCATAATGCCCGTCAGTGGCCATGATTCAATCCACAATTTTGTATTTCACGAATAAAATGTAGAATTAAGTTCTAATTTATTACAATTTTGATCATACCGTGACATTGTTAAGGATTTGTGAGAAATTTAAATCTAATTATTTTAACTTCCATATACGTGAAAAAATGTGACACTTTAGATACTAATTTTGAATATTTTCAAGAGTATTTACACACTCAAATATTTGCAATAATTAGTAACGAGGGTTCAATATAAAATAAGTAATCTTATTAATAAACTCGTATTACTAATTACACAATTTCATTGGATCGATACGAGAGCCCTTTTTATGTACATACTGTGCAAACACAGTGTGATAATAAAATCATAATTTAAAAATACGCACCTATAAAGCATACAAAAGTTATGTCCCACGGGCGCAAATATCGTCATAATTATTTATGTGTTTTTCGTGGGAGTATCGCTATTTTGTAATTCATATTATTGCTGTGTAAATGGAGATTTATTGAAATTTGCTAGCAGTAGCATGAAAAATAGTTTATTAGTATTTATTTATGTGCCAATACATTTTTGTTGTTAATTTTGCAACCCAACTAATTTTTATTTTATTTGTTGCAGGTGAGTTTTTACAAATATAGGTAAGATATTGAAGAAAACCGAAGAAGAAGGAGACACTAATTGTAAGGGTTCCTTACGAAATTTTTTGTGATAAACGATACGAAAATTCATTGTCTTTCTAATATTAAGGTATAACGTACTTCAGCGTTGAAGAATAAATTTGATAACATCCTTGAATTTGTTTTCGTAAACGTCGATTGACGATGATATTTTTAAATGGTATACCTATTATTTTCACGGAATTCACAAAAGGTATAAAACTTATACCTGATAAAACATACGACTGCGTCTCCTCGGGAACGAGGAAAACCTCGGTCAAAATATATATAACATAATATTGCTGACTGAAACAAAACTAATTTTACAAATTCAGCATTTTTGCATGGCTGTGATAAATTATGGCAAATATGATATTGTGGTGATGAATCCATACCTTTCGACATTATCTATCATACTATTACTTCGTACTATTACTTATATTATTACTACTTTTACTACTATTATTACCACTATTATTACTACTATAACTTCGTACTATTACTACTATTCGTATTTGAGCATAAAAGCTTTTCTATTTTTTCTGTCTATTTTTTAAAGATGCGCATTGATACACTCTTTAATTAGACGCTTCCCATTAAGTTAATTATAGAGCTAGATTGTTTATCTTATAAACTAAACCAGGTTCTCCTCAATGACCGTGTTCATTACTCTTGAAAGCCAAACTATCAATTACACTTGCGAAACATAACCGGAAACGAGGTGATTAATAACTGAGTTAGTGTTTATTTAAAAAAAATGCTGTCAGTCATTACCTCATTTGAAACCAAACCTCCTAATGTATGTTACATGTGACTTAACATATGTAAATCTACTCTTAAGCCATGAGTACAAAACTAAAAATAACTGAAAAGCATCAAGTCTAATACATTTGTATAATAATAATCTGTTTTATTATGTGAGTCTTTCTTGTATACAGATAGTTCATACACTGATACAATCACTGATACACTGACTCAATCACTGATACACTGACTCCATCATACACTGAGATATATAAGAATATTTAAAAATTCGACATTACAAAACTAAAACTAACTGAAAACCATCAAGTCTTGCACATTTGTATAATAATAATCCATGTTCTTATGAAAGTCTTTCTTTGATAAAGAAAGTTATTTAATCGTGCACTGAGATAAACACGAATATTATAAAAAATCGACATTACAAAACTGAAAATTACTGAAAAAAAAAATGGAAAATGGGAATTGCAGAACGTTTCTTTTGCTTAAAATTTCTTCACCACGGTTATTGTTAAGGAAACTTGTATTGAATTAAATTTTCCAAATCGCCACTTAACGTTACCAATATAAGTATTCTTGCAATTTTAAAGAAAACATTGATACTGTAAATAAAGATATTTTAATAATTAGAATTAAAAAGTATTGAAATTATGCACTCTCAGGATATAGCAATTAAAATTTTCACAAAGTGAACTATAAATCGCATATTTTGCATTTGAATTGCTACATCCTAAGAGTGCATAATTTCAATACTTTTTAAATCCATTCACTTATTTATTTATTTATTTATTGAAGGCTTCGATCCGTACGATCATTCGCCATGTAATAATACATTACGACATACATTTACATTTACACATTTACACATTATACAACATATTTTATTATGAGCTTTATGATTGTTGCAGGCTGGTTAGAGATTCGATCTTAGGAAGGACCTTTACATTTTCATAATAATCAGATATTGCAATACAGATTTTTAATAATTAACTTCTTCACTAAGAAAGATGTTCATGGAAAATTGCTCCAAATTTAATTTTCCGCAAATTATAATTTTATTAGCTGTAATATGTTATTTAACCAAAATTTATAACTAAATTTGAAGATAAATTTTAAAATATCAGTTGAAGTCTGTAGTTTGTCCTAACAATTTTTTCACAAAGATAAAAAGTAATGGAAAATTGCAGCGAATAAAATTTCTACGTCTCCACTAATAATGAGGGATTTGTAAATTTAAGTTATTTTCATGATATTCGCGAAAACTGCCAATAAAGCTAAATAAAATATTATGAATTGCAGATTTTTTTGTAATTAATTTACAAGAGCTAAATATTTACAATAAGCTATTTAATAAAGCTAAATTAAAAATTATGAAATGCAGATTTTTTGTAATTAATTTACTGAATGTAGTAGTTTTTCATGGAAAATTGCTTGAACAAATGAATTTTGTGAGTTATATGATATTGCATTCAAATTTATGATAACTGAAAATGCAGATCAATTACAAATAAAATTAAAATAAAACAATAATATTTGCAGAACGGATTTTTGGCTCACAATTGCTTTACTAGGGTAATAATTAATGGAAAATTGCAACGAATAAAATTTTCTACGTTGCTATTAAAAATCAGCGTTTTGAGATTTTCATGTGATTTTAATGGGATTCATGAAAACTATAAATGAAGATAAATTGATAATTAGAAATTGCTGCTCAGATTTTTCGGAATACATAACTTCATATAATTTTCCACGCTTCTACTACAAATTTACATGCTATTGCAATGAAATGTGTGATAAATTAAAATGGAAATATATTGAAAAATGGCTATTACAGAAGGGTTTTTTTGCTGACAGGTTTTTCGACACAGGAGTCAAATTTTTATGATGAAAAATGCAGATCAATTAAAAATAATATCTGCAGAACGGATTTTTAGTTTACAATTGCTTGACTAAAGTACTAATTAATGGAAAATTGCTACGAATAGAGTTTTCCACGTTGCTCATTAAAATCAGCGTTTTGTGATGTCCATGTGATTTTAAGGGATTCATGAAAACTATATAATAATAAATAATAAATAATAAAGAATATTTATTAGCAAAAAACGCTACATAATATATATGAAGATACATTGATAATTAGGAATTGTTGCCCAGATTTTAGGGAAGACATAACTTCACACTGGTAGTTTTTTGTGGAAAATTGATACAAATATAATTTTCCACGCTTCTACTACAAATTTCAGATTGCATACTATTGCAATAAAATGTGTGATAAATGAAAATGAAAATTTATTGGAACATGGCAATTACAGAACTGTTTTTTGCTGACAGTTTTTTCAACACAGTTGACAGTTTTTTATGATAACTGAAAATGCTAAGATTAATTGAAAAATAATATTTGCAGAACTAGTATTTGGTTCTCAAGTGCTTGACTAAAGTACTAATTAATAGAAAATTGCTACTAATATAATTTTCCACGTTGCTTTTTAAAATCAGCGTTTTGTGATTTACATGTGATTTTAAAGGGTTTCATGAAAACTATATATGAAGATACATTGATAATTAGGACTTGTTGCCCAAATTTTTATGGAAACATAACTTCACACTGGTAGTATTTTGTGGAAAATTGATACACATATAATTTTCCACGCTTCAACTACAAATTTCAGATTGCAATGAAATGTGTGATAAATGAAAATGAAAATATATTGGAAAAGGGCAATTACAGAACGATTTTTTTTGCTGACAGTTTTTTCAATACAGTTGACAGGTTTTTATGATAACTGAAAATACAGATCATTTAATAATAATATTTGCAGAACGGATTTTTGGTTCACAATTGCTTGACTAAAGTACTACTGAATAGAAAATTGCTACGAATAGAATTTTCCGCGTTGCTCTTTAAAATCAGCGTTTTGTGATTTCCATGTGATTTTATAGGGATTCATGAAAACTATATAAGAAGATCCATTGATAAATAAGAATTGCTGCCCAGATTTTTGGGAAAACATGACTTCACACTGATAGTTTTTTGTGGAAAATTGATACAAATATATTTTTCCACGCTTCTACTACAAATTTCAGAAGGCATGCTATTGCAATGAAATATGTGATAAATGAAAATGAAAATATATTAGAAAAAGGCAATTACAGAACGGTTGTTTTGCTGACAGTTTTTTCAACACAGTTGATAGTTTTTTATGATAACTGAAAATGCAGATCAATTAAAAAAATACTATTTGTAGAACGGATTTTTGGTTCACAATTGCTTGACTAAAGTACTAATTAATGGAAAATTGCTACGAGTAGAATTTTCCACGTTGCTCTTTAAAATCCGCGTTTTTGGATTTTCATGAGATTTCAAAGGAATTCATGAAAACTATATATGAAGATACATGGATAATTAGGAATTGCTGCCCAAATTTTTGGGAAAACATAACTTCACACTGGTAGTTTTTTGTGGAAAATTGATACAAATTTAATTTACCACGATTCAACTACAAATTTCAAATTGCAAGCTATTGCAATGAAATGTGGGATAAATGAAAATGAAAATATATTGGAAAATGGCAATTACAGAACGGGTTTTTTTTTGCTGACAGTATTTCCAACACAGTTGACAGTTTTTTATGATAACTGAAAATGCAGATCAATTAAAATATAATATGTGCAGAACAGATTTTTGGTTCACAACTGCTTGACTAAAGAACTAATTAATGGAAAATTGCTACGAATAGAATTTTCCACGTTGCTCTTTAAAATCAGCGTTTTGTAATTTCCATGTGATTTTAAAGGGATTCATGAAAACTATATATGAAGATACATGGATAATTAGGAATTGCTGCCCAAATTTTTGGGAAAACATGACCTCACACTGGTAGATTTTTGTGGAAAATTGATACACATATAATTTTCCACGCTTCTACTACAAATTTCAGATTGCATACTTTTGCAATGAAATGTGTGATAAATGAAAATGAAAATATATTGGAAAATGGCAATTACAGAACGGTTTTTTTTGCTGACAGTTTTTTTAACACACTTGACAGTTTTTTTATGATAACTGAAAATGCAGATCTATTAAAAAATAATATTTGCTGAATGGATTTTTGGTTCACAATTGCTTGACTAAAGTACTAAGTAATGGAAAACTGCTACGAGTAGAATTTACCACGTTGCTTTTTGAAATCAGCGTTTTGTGGTTACCATGTAATTTTAAAGGGATTCGTGAAAACTATATATGAAGATACATGAATAATTAGGAATTGCTGACCAAATTTTTAAGGAAGCAAGACTTCATACATGGTAGTTTTTTTGCGGAAAATTGATACAAATATAATTTTCCACGCTTCATTTCAGATTGCAATGAAATGTATGATAACTGAATATGAAAATAAATGAGATCTGTTACGGCCGTGTAATGCTCGTGGTTCGTCGAGTCGACCGTTATTTGTTTCGATGATGCGTCTTGGTGTAAACAATAAATAAAGTCTCACAATTTAAACTATGTATATATTTACACAAGACATTACATTAAAAGGCGAGATGTTTGCAAGTGAACTGCAGAAACAGAACTGATGGGTTTTGTAGAAACATAAAGAGGGCTCAATTTTGGGTGCTTGCATTGCAGACCCTAGCGATGTTCGGTTCTTGGAAATTACGCAGCCTCCTGGCGACCAAATGTCGATTGCTGCAGCAATAAACCGATTACATTTCTATGGGCATTGTCTGATGCGTCGCAGTAATTCTAAACTAAATTCAACGAAATGCCCTAACAATACATTTAAAATAAAGTATTTCTAGCCTAATCTTAATCCTAGATAAAACGAAATGTAAATAATAAAACGATATAATAATTAAACTATATACATCGATCTATGAAAGGAGATCGTAAACATGCCGCCCGCCTTGAAAGATTGTAGTCTTTCAACATAATAATGCCCAAGATCGCGTATGGAACTGTCACGTTATGAGTTCATTGAGTTTCGTTGGGTAACGCACACAAACCTGTCAATGCACGTTTAAATGTTCCTGTTGCCGTTTTAACGGTCACTACGCGAACCTTTCCATCTTGACCAGGGTGAGTTGACATGACACGACCTAGACGCCATGTAAGGGGTGGCAAGTTGTTTTCACGAAGCAGCACTAGATCGTTCACCTTGAGCACTGAAGAGGCATCACGTTTCCATTTGCTTCGTTGTTGCAGTTGTCCTAGATACTCCTTTGACCATCTCTTCCAGAAGTGTTGCACGAGTTGTTGAATGCGCTGGAATCTGGAAAGTCGCTGCAACTGGATATCCAGCAAGTTGGGATCTGGGATTCCAGTGAGGGTTCGTCCAATCAAAAAGTGTGCTGGTGTCAATGGCTCTAAATCATTTGGATCGCTGGACAATGGGGATAGAGGACGAGAATTTAACACTGCCTCTATCTGTGTTATATACGTTAAGAGCTCTTCTTGTGTTAATGAAGCATTCCCAGTAATGCGTGTTAAATGGGATTTTACAGATTTAACTCCAGCCTCCCAGAGACCTCCAAAATGGGGAGAGCGGGGAGGAATGAAGTGCCAGTTAATATGGTCTTTGGTAGCAGCCTCACAAATGCTGTTTTGATTTTGTTCGTTTTTTACAAAATTGTGTAATTGTTTCAATTCAGAGTTTGCGCCCACGAAATTTGTACCATTGTCAGAATAAATGTGTAGAGGCTTTCCTCGTCTGGATGTGAATCTATGTAATGTCGCGATAAATGAACTTGTGGTGAGGTCGGAAACCAACTCCAAGTGCAATGCCTTGGTAGCAAAACATACAAATATGCATAGATACGCTTTAGATAGCCTAGCGCCCCGTCCTGTTCGATCCTTTAAAGTAAAGGGTCCGGCATAGTCAACTCCACATATATTAAATGGGGACGAAGGGGTTACTCTAGACGAGGGCAAATCACCCATAATTTGGAATAGCTTTGGAGGTTTTGCTCTGAAGCATTTGACACATTGGTGCACAATCTTTCGGCACACATTTCGTCCCGATATTGGCCAGTATCTCTCTCTGATTGATGCAAGAAGAGCTTCTGGACCGCAATGAAGTTGTCGAAAATGTTCGTGTCTTATGATGAGTTTTGTTAATTTGTGATTACTAGGTAGGACTATTGGGTGCCGTTTACTAAATGCAAAATTTGAATTATTTAATCGACCACCTACACGAATAATTTGATTATCATCAAGTATGGGACTTAGAGATGCCAATGAGCTTTTAATTTTAACCGATTTGTTTAACTTCAACTCTCTAATTTCGGCGGAGAAATGTTGACTTTGAACAATTTTTACTAAAACTGTTGTAGATTTGTCCAGTTCGCTACTAGTTAGAGCCTTGTTGTGTCTATTCTGTGTGTGTAAACAATTATGCTTAAATCTGAGGCAATATGCAATTACTCTCTTTAGTTTGTCGAAGTTAGAAAATTTAGAAAAAATATCAAAAGTTGAAGTGGTTACAGTTAGAGTTGCTTTGATGGTTCTAATTTCTGGAATAATGATTTCCGTGCCTTTAAAATTGGACATTGGCCACTTATGATGATCGTTGTTCAACCAGTTTGGGCCAGACCACCATAAACGGGACTTTGACAATGTAACGGCATTGGTACCGCGTGATATTATATCAGCTGGATTGTCACATGTTCTAACGTGTCTCCAGTCATTAATATTAGTGAGTGATTGGATATGGCTTGCACGATTAGCAACGAATGTTTTCCATTTGTTAGATGGAGAGTTAATCCAATTCAAGACTATTGTTGAGTCGCACCAGTAAAATGTTTTATCGAAGCTCAATTCTAATGTGCTATGAACCTTTGACATCAAGTTTGTTAGGAGAAACGCTCCACATAGCTCTAATTTTGGCATACTAATGTTTTTTAAAGGTGCTACTCGCGATTTTGCACATACAAGTTCTGTACTTATATAGCCTTTTTCGTTTATTGATCGTATATAGATGCATGCACCATACGCCGTCTCCGACGCGTCACAAAATCCGTGCAACTCGATATATTTGTAATTAGTGCATAAGACCTGTCGTTTTGGGGATATTTTATTGATTTGTTTTATGTCGTCCACGAATTTTAGCCATTTAGTATGTGTAAGTTGAGGCACAGACTCATCCCAATGCAACTTGTGCTGCCACAAGCCTTGCATGATTAATTTTGCTACAATAACCACCGGTGCAATTAGACCGAGGGGGTCGAAAATTTGTGCAATTGCTGACAATATATTTCGTTTAGTCACGCGGGTCTGTGAGCATATTCTCGCGGTATAGTGGAATGTGTCAAGCTGTGAATTCCAGGAGATGCCCAAAGTTTTGATTTCCGGCGAATCAAATAAGTCTGTTAATTGATTACTTTTGCCGGTTTGCTCATAGGTTCCATTTAGAACTCTTAAATCATTTGACGCCCACTTGCGTAATTCAAAACCAGCTGACTTCAAAATATCGGTCACTTCTTGACGAAGTTGGATTACTTGATCTACAGAGTTGGCACCTGTGAGCATGTCATCGACATAAAAATCGTTTTCTATTATTGATGAAGCGACAGGATGGCTTGATCTATAGTGATCGGCTAACTCCTTTAAGCATCGTATTGCGAGAAATGGGGCCGACGCTGTGCCATATGTAACAGTGTTTAAATTAAAGGCTTTAATTTCCTCGTTAGGATCAAAACGCCAAAGAATTCTCTGTAGTGATCTTTGCTCAGGATCTATTAGTATCTGACGGTACATTTTAGAGATGTCTGCTGACAATACAATAGAATGTCGCCGAAATCTAAGTAATATGGAGATCAAATCTCGTTGAATCGTTGGACCAACCATTTGTAACGAATTTATAGACACTGATGAATTGGATTTCGCGGACCCGTTGAATACCACACGCAATCTAGTTGTTTCACTACTCTCTTTTATTACGGGATGGTGTGGTAGATAAAAATTTGGTTTTGATTTAAGTGATTGTTCATTAATTTCAGACATGTGTCCTAACTGTTTATATTCAAGCATGAAGTTATTATAGGAGGTTCTAAGTGCAGGGTTCTTGAATAACTTGCGCTCTAATGAATAAAATTGATTTAACGCTAGAGTGCGCGAGTCGCCCAATTGTTCGGTTGTCTCGCGCAATGGAATATTGACAATGAATCTGCCAGTGCTATCGCGAGTTGTGGTTTTCAAGAAATGATTCTCACATGCTTGTTCTTCGCTAGTGAATTTTTGGGGGTTTATTACTTCTTCAATTTCCCAAAATTTGCTAATTTGTTGTTCAATCGTAATGTTTAAGTTGCTTGATACTGACATGTACGGCTTAGTGGTAGAAATTGGTACAGGTCCATTTAAAACCCAGCCCAATCGGGTTTTTTGGAGTACTGGTTTATTTGTGCCTAAATCAATTAATCCGATTGATAATAATTTGGCGTACCACAGCGATCCTAGCAACAAATCAATTTTCCCAGTTTTGTTAAATGACGGATCTGCCAGCCGTAAGTTTTTTGGTATTCCTAAATTTGTTGAATTAAATGATATTTGAGGCAAGTCGTCAGTTACTTCCGGGACAATTAGGCATGAAAGTGTGATGTTAAAGGGTGATATATTGGAATGCAAACTGACGTTAGTTTGACGTTTAACGACGGATTCTCGTTGGTTTACACCTTTAATGATGATATTCACATTGCTCGTAGGTAAATTTAGACGCTTAAACATTCTCTGTGTAATTAAGTTTGATTGTGACGCTGAGTCGAGCAATACGCGACAATTATGTTTCTTACCTCGATTATCAACTAGTTTTACGATTGCTGTAGATAACAGGGCGTGTGTTTGATCACATACGGAGTGGTTTGATACCACTGTAGACTGTACTGCATCGCCAACGCCTTGATTGGCGTTTTCAAAATGAAGTAATGTATGGTGACGTTTTTGGCACCTTTTACACGTACGTTCGCTTTTGCACTGTCTATTGAAATGACCCTTTCCTAAACAATTTGTGCAATTTCCTAACGATCGAATCTTCTCTAATCGCTCATTAATTGGAAGAGTTAAGAAATGTTGACAATTGTAAATAATGTGTGCTCCTTGACAATTTATACATGTTAATCTATTCGTTGATAGATTAATGGTTGTTTTAACTCTATTGTGAGCATGTTTTACATTAGAATCAATTTGAGTATCGGCCAGCTGTAAAGTTTCTAATAACTCACACTTAGATTTCAAAAATAATGTAAATTCACTGAACGTTGGTGATTTACTGGTATTGTTTGTGCTTTGCCAATCACGTTTAGTGACGGAGTCCAATTTTGAATTGATCAAATGAATGAGAATCGTGTCCCATGAATCAACAGGTTCATTTAATGATTTTAGAGCTCTCACATGTGTGAGGACGCTGTCGAGTAATGACCTAAGGGATGTTTTCGATTCTTTCGAAACGTGTTTAATTTCAAATAAAGATTGTATGTGTTTGTGAATTGCCAATCGTTTGTTTTCAAATCTTTCGCTCAATAAAGTCCACGCAATATCATAATTTGCGAGAGTTACATCGAGCGCTTCGATCGTAGCTTTCGCCTCATTTGAGAGACACGAACGCAAATAATGGAATTTTTGAACGTTGTCGAGAGATTCGTTCGAATGTATGAGTGACTTGAATGTCTCAGAAAACTGAAACCATTGATCATATGCACCACTAAAACTTGGTAAATTCAGTGTGGGTAACTTAACATTCAACGTGGGAATATTGCTATCGCTTGCACTTGAATTTGGTTTGAGACTGTCAAGTGTAATTTCAATGTCAGTTTTTAATGCAAAGTAATTATTCTCAAAGGTTTCCCTTTCTTCAGAAAGCGTTACCATGGTTTGATCAGTGACTAGCTCGGATAACTCAATTTCGTTCATGATTGCATTAAATTGATCTAATAATGGTACAATACTAAGTAGACGCGATTCTAGATTACGAGCTAATTTATCTGTAATAACGCCTTTTACTGCGGTATTATAAAATGTACTGACACGGGTTAAGGCCGACTTAATCGGTGTCCGTTTTGCAATTAGAGCTTTTAACGCAGGATCCATTTTACAAATGAGACAGAGACAATGTTAAATAGCAATGAATAAAGGAATGGGCTTACGGAGTCGAACAGTGCGGACACTACGCACGTTGTCTTAATTGTTGGAAAATGTTCCCTTAGTTGTCGACCGACTGGATGCCTGGACCGCTGCCCGTCGGGGATGATCCGCCGTTCCAATTGATGCCTGGGTGAATTCGCTGGACGGTGCGTCGCTATGCTGAATGATCCAGGGAGTTCTGCACTTCTACTCTGGCGTGGTGTTCACTTGGAATCTTGAGCTGCTTCCTCAGGGTGGACGATGCGTCGCTATGCTGAGTGACTCAGGATTCTTAATTAATTAGTTTTTCAAATTAAACTTAAACCCGGTGATGAAGGACCATTTTATGTTACGGCCGTGTAATGCTCGTGGTTCGTCGAGTCGACCGTTATTTGTTTCGATGATGCGTCTTGGTGTAAACAATAAATAAAGTCTCACAATTTAAACTATGTATATATTTACACAAGACATTACATTAAAAGGCGAGATGTTTGCAAGTGAACTGCAGAAACAGAACTGATGGGTTTTGTAGAAACATAAAGAGGGCTCAATTTTGGGTGCTTGCATTGCAGACCCTAGCGATGTTCGGTTCTTGGAAATTACGCAGCCTCCTGGCGACCAAATGTCGATTGCTGCAGCAATAAACCGATTACATTTCTATGGGCATTGTCTGATGCGTCGCAGTAATTCTAAACTAAATTCAACGAAATGCCCTAACAATACATTTAAAATAAAGTATTTCTAGCCTAATCTTAATCCTAGATAAAACGAAATGTAAATAATAAAACGATATAATAATTAAACTATATACATCGATCTATGAAAGGAGATCGTAAACAAGATCATTTATTCATAAAACCTCTAAATTAAGAACGGTGTATTCCTTATTATTTAAAAAATAATTGTTTAAATACATCATATAATTTTATAAAAACAACGGCGTACTTCTGCTGATACAGCTAATTTTTGGTTATCCTTGGTTATCCCAAATGAAGGGAAGTAAGTAATAAAAGATTTGATTAAAGACAAATAATAATTTCCACAATACCTACTCCTAGTCTACTCTAATTGCACAAAGAGTATTTTTTGACATAGATAATATGACCAAATCTGCAATGATTTTTCAGCAAGCATTCTTGGTGACGGCGATTAGTAATAGGGACGAAAGTAGATTAGGTCAGGTTAGGTTAGGTTAGATTAAACTTAGGTTAGTTTAGGTTAGGTTAGGTTAGGTTAAAGATCTGATTAAAGATAAATAATAATTTCCACAATACTCCTAGCCTACTCTAATTGCACAAATAGTACTTTTTGACATAGATAATATGTACCAAATCTGCAATGATTTTTCACCAAGGATTCTTGGTGACGGCGATTAGTTATAGGTGCGAAAGTAGGTTGTTTAAAAAGTAATGTTTTAATCTAACAAATATTTAATTTATAAAGAATATGATTATAAGTTAAAAAAAAAATAATTGTCAAGTTATACAGGGTATCCCAAAAATAGTGGACGAGCTAAGCACGCTACTCGGAGATGTCAATTGAGTCCTTTAAAAGTACTATAAAAATTCCTAGGGCTATACGTTTTAAAATATTTCTTGTCAAAGATATAACATTACAGCAAGTTTAGAAGGGCTCTTAGAAGGATTTAAATGAAAATCATGTGTTGAGTTGTTTAATTATATATTTTTTTAAATAATCTTATTGGATATTTCTATTTCTAATAGCGTATTTAAATCTTTCAAAATAAAAATTGTTGAAAAATCAACGTGATAACTATATGCTGTACAATTAAAATACTGATAATATTTCGTCGTCTATGATATATGTTATTTGAAGGTTTAAAAAAATATTTATTTAAAAAAATATTACTTTCTAACGACTCGGTGGCCATCCCTGTATGGCGTTCTGTTGAGCTTCTTTATAATTTTTGGAACACCCTGTATAAATTATATCAAACATATATTATGAACACATCAAATATGTTGAAAGTTGGTTTAAATGCAACAAATTAGTATTCCAATTTTTAATTAAAATGTATCTAAATTAAAATATGTCATAATCAGCAAATTCTAATTGAAATGTATTTGATTTTTAATGCATCGTAAATTTCACAATTTTGTTGTTCATTATTCTGTAGATCTTACGTTTAACATCAAACTTTTACATAGCTATGCCTCATTAAAAATTGTTTTGTATAAAATGGCTCGTGGCGTAATGAAACATGCTACTCCTAATTACTGGGTTTTTGTTATAAAAAAAACAATATCACAATATCATTTACTGAAACGTGAAACATTATTCACATGGAATTAATTTTAACTGAATAATACTTCATGGAGTGACAAAACTGAAAAACATATCGAGTCTTGAAATATTCATCTGACTCACGTTCGTGCAACGCTGACGAGAGACGCAGGTATTTTTAATGTGATTGTGCCCGCGGGAACACCCACAGCTACTCCTGTGTTGCCCACATAATAACTCATCTTGTTTGCAGAAGAATTTGGGTTAATACGTATTTAATGCTCGTGAAACATTACCAGTGGACAAATGGCTGTAAACATGATTTGTGTACAAATAATGTTATCAATGTCTTAAATTAAATTTAACTTCCATATTATAGTCTATCATTTATAAATAATTATCCCGATTTCTATCGAAATATAAATTTTATATTGCATATTGTAAAATAAATAGTTTCGCAAAAGACTATTCGTAGTTGCGCGCAAATATAGACAGCGAAAAATCCCATTGTAGTCACACCCTTTACTAACGTGTACAATTATAGTTCTATGCGTATGCTGAAAAAAAAATAGACATGAGAACCAGAACCAGATACTACAACATTATCAGAAGAAACAAGAAAAAGAAGACGATAAAACAACTCCAAATAAAGGATGAGAAGGGAAACATACTTAGAAAGAAAGAAGAAATAGGAGAAATAGAGAAACAATATTTTGAAGGTTTACTGGAAAAAGATGACAAAACAAAAGATAAACAGAATACAGAAATAACAAAAGAAAATAATAACAATAAGAGAGACAAACAAGATAACGAGAAAGAACAAGAAATAGGTATAGAAGAAGTTAAAACAGCTACAGGGAAAATAAAACTTGATAAAGCACCAGGAATAGACAAAATAAAAAATGAACAGTTGAAACACATGGGAGAAGAAGGTATACAACTTTTTACAAGCATATTAAATAAAATATGGAATTGAGGAGAAACACCAAGGGACTGGCAGACAGCGGTGATACTGCCCATATACAAGAAAGGAGGCAACAGCAACTATAGGAGAAACGAGTGTAGGGCAGTCACTGATAGTTTATTTTTTTGTGCCGAAACTGTAACAGATATCAAAAACTATAAAGATACAAAAAAAATTAATCGTGAAGGTCTGCGTCCGATTTGATTTTTCTTTAAGTTATTTGCTTTGTCATTAAAAAATATGAATATATTAGTGTTGGGCCACCCTTGTTTTGTACACAACCGGTCTACTGATAATAACAATATTATGTCAACATATGAGTATACCCGTATAGAGTGTCATACCAAACAACATCCAAATCAATGTAAACCTTCTCTTGTTAGAAGCAAATTTTGTTTTATTTTAATTAACTTTGAAGCTGAACACTGGCTAAACCAACCGCATTTGTATATAGATAAGTTTTGTTAAATCGTCTTTTTTTGATCCCAGTAATCTGTGGTTATGCCATGTCCACTTAATTTAGAGACACCCTGTATAATATTATATGTTTGAATGTGAATTTTTTTGATATTGGTTGACATGATAAGTCATCGGTTAAAGATGCTTCTATAATCATGTTTTTTTCATAATTTGGACGATCATAAATAAAATATGGAATATATTATTATAATAATAAATAAATATTTTTGGGACAGAATCTAAATTTGTACCATTAAAGGTATATCATATTTTTGTATTTTATCAATAACTTATGGTTATGGCTTCATGGCTCAGAACCGCTCCGACAAGTCAGACATTCTCATTAATCTGACCCACCAGCGGAGTGGATTGCGGTTTTATGGGAAAAGTGACAAATAATTTGGCGTGGACTCTAGGGAACTGCATTTTGGCCCAGTTGTACGATCGTGGATTATCTTTGATCGTGGATCAGTTTCTATGGATACCTTTGTATTAAAAATTGTATCCTAGGTAACTGAACCTTAGTCAAGGATAAACCACGATCGCACAACTGGGCATTTATAGCATACTTGATTTTATGATTTGCAAACAAAACTTAGTTGACATTTATTTTTTGTACAAATCTGTTGAATTAGCGATGGTTGGTCTTTAGCTTCGAATATATATGAAAGCGCCCGCTTTATCAATTTAACTTGGTCACCATTGTCCGTTAAATGCAGCAGGAAAACGGGTGTCGTTTCCGGCGCACAATGCTCCCAGCTACATGCGTCAATATCTGTATTCTGTCGGACAAAATTATTGTGTGCTCTGCAAACTTTCTGCCACGATTTATCGGACGTGTTTTCCTTTCCCACTACGGCCGGAGACGGAATAATAGCTGGTAGTCGAGCAGGAGTCGTGTTATCTCAGATATTTATTGCAGACGTTTGGCAGCGCATTCGCGGTTCGTAGCCACTTTCTGGTCCTTTTTCCGCAGGACTATATGGAGAGGACGATGCACTAAGTGCGAGGAATGGAAAAGTTCAGAGTTTATCAAATCGAATCGTCACTTACCATCTAAACTTCTACATCATGGCTGATATGATGTATCAATCTATAATCAATCTATAGCTATGTATCAATCATATATGCTTGACTGACTAAACTTGAAAATTCATATTTAACTTTTAATAAAAATTTGCCAATATTTCGATTTCTCATCAGGTTTGTGAAAAAGCATAACAGTACAAAAGTGTGTAAAATTTAATTTGCAACACACTTTGGTCTCATCAGTTTTACAACTTAAGAAGTCATTATTATTATTCGTTGCAAAGCAACATCGCGGGTGCAACGAAGAGAAGTTTCAAAGAAATACGTGCCATTCTGAGTAGCTGATGATTGACGAAAATGTCTCTGAAAAAAATGACAAATATGTATGTGATCGTAAATGAAAGTCGTGTGGTGACATCTCATTTTTTTATACAATAATATAACAGGCAGAGTGACTACAAATGTACTCACATTGAATGAATAATAAAGTAGAGACGAAATAATACGTATAAGTGCACATTTAGAGGCAATACATACGCATCCCTTACACACATCTCCTCGTGCATAATAAAATATTGATGGGCTTCAAAAACGCCCTAGGCTGGCTGGAACGTGCGTTACGCGAAAAACGGGACGAAAGAAAGAGATTGATAAACAGGCGGTAGGCAACTGGATAATAGCCGTATTTTGTAATTCAAATAAAATTTTAATTTGAATAAACGAAAATTTCGGAGCCCCGTCCCTCAGTACATCGACGATAATGGAACCTCGAGGAATCAGGGGCAGGGGGAGCCGTGCTGAATAAAACATTAAATAAAACATATGAACCGGATAAATCGACCGCATCGCGTATCAATTTGAATCGCATCAGACTGCAAATATAGCAAAACGGAATCAATACGTGGATACATACTAAATACATTTTATTTAAGGCTGGTTAATTCCACAAAAACTGAATAGTTAATATAATTAATATATGTTTTTCCACTCCCTGTTGCGAAAATAAATTAATCAAACACAAACAATTAAACCAACTTCAGGAGTGGAAAAACAGTTATAAGCAATTCGAGAGGTAAGTTTTGACCAGTCTCGGTCTTTATTGCTAGCCCTCGCTATCGCTCGGGCACAAACTCGACCTCGACTGGTAAATGATACTTACCTCTCTTAATGCTTAAATAACTATTAAATGTAATGTAAATATTAGTTATACATAAACCAAGTTACTTTGTATGACATAAATTTATTTATTTGTGACTATAGTTTCGTCTACTTAGGTAATCAGTACCAAACAAAGTGTCTAACACTGATAGTCTATAGTCACTTCATAAATAAATGTATGTGATACTTCAGTATAAAACAATTTATTTGATACTGATTACCTAAGTAGACGAAACTATAGTTACAAATAAATAAATGTATGTGATACTCTCAAAGTAACGTGTTTTTTTAAGGAATTTAGGAATTTTGAGTGATTTTTGACTTTTGACTTTGATATTTGTTCAAAATTTGAAACGTTTTGAAAATTTCGTATACTTTTATTAAAATTTTAAGGGATTGTCATATTACAAAATCATTTTTGAGTGATATTTATAGTATATCATAATTATATACCTACCTATACATCATTTTTAACGTTTGACATTGAAGTTTGGTCAATATTTTAAATATTTATAAAATTTTATGGAATTTTATGACAATTGAAAAAAGGGATTGTCATACCAAAATCAACTTATTTTTGTGCTATTTATACTATATCAAAATTATATACCTGTACATATTTTTTCATTTTCGTGGTTTCTACATGTATTGGTTTTTGTGAATTTACCAACTCAAGCAATATATGGCTTTTTAGTAGTGTTTCGTCCATTTTTTACCAGTTACTTTTAGCATGAGTGCACTACTATTTCATGTATAGTGTGTTAGGCTAGTTCTTTTTCCAATCGTAGCCTTAACTTGACGTCATATTTAATACATAAATTTTCGCCATTTTACCTATTAATAATAATAATCACTTACATAATATACTGTATTTTCATTGGTCAGGATGCGCAGGCTTTATATTGAACTCGATCCGAAGATGGCATTGGCTCCAAATGATTTCCCCACATATAAAGAGTATTCTTTTAGTATTGTATATTAACTATAATTGGAAGGACTTACCGGGGGAGCAACTCCCCTTCCCCCGCCAGTTCTCTCGCCAACTGGATCGCTAGCACTCACGGCTTCAACCATTATTCTCTACGACTATTGTATTTCACCTTCATGTGCAAAGCAGTGACATACACCTCTTACTAGGACGAACCTCTAGGACGAATCTCTCTATTGCAATTACTAGGACGAATCTCTCTATTGCAATTACTAGGACGAATCTCTCTATTGCAATTCTAGGACGAATCTCTCTATTGCAATTACTAGGACGAATCTCTCTATTGCAATTACTAGGACGAATCTCTCTATTGCAATTACTAGGACGAATCTCTCTATTGCAATTACTAGGACGAATCTCTCTATTGCAATTACTAGGACGAATCTCTCTATTGCAATTACTAGGACGAATCTCTCTATTGCAATTACTAGGACGAATCTCTCTATTGCAATTACTAGGACGAATCTCTCTATTGCAATTACTAGGACGAATCTCTCTATTGCAATTACTAGGACGAATCTCTCTATTGCAATTACTAGGACGAATCTCTCTATTGCAATTACTAGGACGAATCTCTCTATTGCAATTACTAGGACGAATCTCTCTATTGCAATTACTAGGACGAATCTCTCTATTGCAATTACTAGGACGAATCTCTCTATTGCAATTACTAGGACGAATCTCTCTATTGCAATTACTAGGACGAATCTCTCTATTGCAATTACTAGGACGAATCTCTCTATTGCAATTACTAGGACGAATCTCTCTATTGCAATTACTAGGACGAATCTCTCTATTGCAATTACTAGGATTAACCTCTTTTGTTGCAATTAGGATTAACCTCTTTTGTTGCAATTAGGACTAACCTCTTTTGTTGCAATTAGGATTAACCTCTTTTGTTGCAATTAGGACTAACCTCTTTTGTTGCAATTAGGACTAACCTCTTTTGTTGCAATTAGGACTAATCTCTTTTGTTGCAATTAGGATTAACCTCTTTTGTTGCAATTAGGACTAACCTCTTTTGTTGCAATTAGGACTAACCTCTTTTGTTGCAATTAGGACTAATCTCTTTTGTTGCAATTAGGATTAACCTCTTTTGTTGCAATTAGGACTAACCTCTTTTGTTGCAATTAGGACTAACCTCTTTTGTTGCAATTAGGACTAACCTCTTGTGTTGCAATTAGGATTAACCTCTTTTGTTGCAATTAGGACTAACCTCTTTTGTTGCAATTAGGATTAACCTCTTTTGTTGCAATTAGGACTAACCTCTTTTGTTGCAATTACTAGGATTAACCTCTTTTGTTGCAATTACTAGAACGCACCTCCAGGACGCACCTCTATCTAATATACATATTGTAGTTTATGTACTGACCTTTAATCCATTCCAACACCTAATCCATAACCGTCCACATCGCAACACACACCAAAACACCAGATCACACATGCTTTCCCCACAATCGGCACCGAACTTGCATCCACACTCCATAAAAGCACGTAACTTAATGTCCCTTCGTTACTCGTTCTTCAGCTGAGCGCGTCGCGCCCCGGCTTATATAAACAAACAAAGCCACAGATGCCGCCTCTAATATTAATAATCAATTATTATCCAATGATACAATTTGATACCTAACATTCGGCCATCCTGAAAATCATCACGTCCCGGGATGAACTACTACCTCAACCTGAACCAATCTAAATATAATCTCCACTCCCATCAAGAAACTTACTAGCCACGTCCTCACATAAAGAAACATTTTTTTTTTTTATGGCCAAACTGATGCTCCTTACTCATTACCTCGAATAGTTGTCATTAGGCTGCTTGCGGAGCTAATGGTGTAGGGTGCTCCTTGTCTGCTACTGTCTCTCCAAGAGCTGTACTTTTATCTTCTTGAAGGCTGCCAGTAAACTCCAATTTCAAACCCTTCTATAATTATTGTTGAGTCCCAATGCTATTGCATTCGCTTGCATTGTAGTTGTATATATTCTCGCCAATCTCCAACCTAATGCTCGTTACCTAATGCTACTACTTATGAGGCTATGCTCTATTTTGCGCAATAATACAAAAGTCCGCACGGATATATGTCGGTGTATGTACAGTTGTCTAAAGAGCTATTAAGACTTTTGCTGTAGGGACAAGATTAAGGCAACTTTCCACGCACAAAACCCCGAGAATTTTGCTTTGTTGTATCTTACATTATGTTCAATCTCCTTCGTGTAGCATAGCTCTAGCTGCTCGTTAGATAGTTTATGCTTGTGCCGATGAGCGATACACTAATCTTCTCAGACACCCTAGGATGTATGCCTTAATTTTGCTCACCTTGTAGATTGTTTTTAAATCTCTTGCAGTTTGTCCATCTCTGTGCTCGTACCATTCGAGCTCATTTGTATTTCCAAGTCCCGGGCAGGTCATATGCCTCGTCTCTTCCATTGCTGCTGCTCTTAATAGCACGATCGAGCTGGTATCCTATTTATTATATGTCGATTTTAAAACGGCAGTCAACGCTGTCCGATCCCCAGCTCTACCTTCACCCTAACTTATCTTGCCATTGGTCCAACTAACCTATCATTGGTAATCTTGCTGGTCCTTTCACTCATTGCTTTTAGATGACTTCATTCCAGGATTTCCTGGACCTTCCTCGTTTCCGTCTTTCAGGAGGGACCCAATCGAGCATAACTTTTGGCAATTGAAGATCGGGCATCCTTTTCACGAGTCCACACCAATAAGTTGTCGTTTTACTGCTTCCTGCACGATATTTTTCCTTAAGGCGATTCATTATTGTATCCTTGTGTTGCGTACCCTATCCAACCTATCCAACTATTCCAATCCAACTAGAAAAATGTCGAAACTCATCGTGATTACCCCTCACAATTTCTCTCCTCATACTTCTCAGTACAACCCAAAATTGTTTACCATCCACAACTTTATAAAGATGATCGTCAGTTATCTGGTATTTCTTGTATATTTTTCTTTCATAATCATCCTTTGGTGCCTTTTTTTTTACATTTTTGTTATTACTTGTAGTTTTCTGTCGGTTAACTGACAATGTAACACCCAATTGGCGACTTCTATTTGAAACACAAACTGTTCTCTACAAAACTTTGTTCAGCAACAGAGTTTCTACTTAGACTATCTACATGTGTCATGTTTTTCCCAAGACAATGAATTACTTCAAAAGTAAACTCCTGCAACTGCAACCACGATCTTGCAATTTTAGAGACTAAGTCCGTCTTGCCTACGGCTTCCTTTACTGCATTGCAGTCGGTAACGACTTCAAACGGATTTCCGATGAAATAGACTCGCTATATTTTGAGTGTCTCTACGACCGCTAGAGTCTCTAATTCGCATGAATGCCAACGCTGTTCTGCAGCAGACAATTGTCGGCTAAAATAACTTATTGGCTTTAATAAAGTTGGTTCTATTTTCTGTAATAAAATTCTGGCAATACCCTTTCGACATGCATCTGTATGAACTTCTATATCTGCTGCTGGATCATACATTGCCAATAGACGTTCCACTAATCTTTTATTTTTGTATTCTTCAAAAGATTTTACTTCATCTGTACTTCCTTCCCACGCTTGTGGTTTATGCAGTAACATCGTAAGAGGTTTGGCAATTCTTGAATCATGTTTCAGAAACAGTCTGAAAAATCCAGTAACTCCCAGAAATTGCCGTACATTATGAACTGTTGTCGGTGTTTTAATTTGTTTACAATGGGTTATTTCAGTGTCTTTTATTGGGATGTTTGTTTTACGTTAACTCTGCTCTCTACAAATTTTTCTCATCTGTAACTCTTCACAAGATATCCTGTCAAATATTTATTTTCTATCCTAACGAAATATAATTTTTATTTATTTCTACCATAAATATTAAAATAACCCATCACATGATATTTTAATTCATCCGCACACTATTCATGACGTATTTGTTTACTGTAACAGTCAATCCAATTCACCAACATGTTTTGTGACCACAAAAATCATGTAATTTACTAAGTAATAATTAATATTTCCAGATTAAGTAGATTATTTGAAGTAACAAACTGCACATCGGATAAGCAAACCTATAGTCTCACGCATTATAAAGAAACTCCTTGAAAACGTCACTTCATCTTACAGTTGGTCATAGGTTGCATCTCGCGTATGTTTATGTAACATTCCAATCTCGGAAATATTTCACCAAACACATCTCAACATATGTGTTATTTCACAAGATTCCACTTAAGACAATGACACTCATCAATAATGTTCAATATCCTTACGAACATTGTTGCCAAAACCATACTCCCTTACATAATTATTTTTCTACAAATACGTACTGCTAATGATATTAATCTTATCTCCATAATTACGAATATCTTGCTGCTTCCGTTGCGGTCATTGGCAATTAACAAGGCAATTTTTACTTTATGTGCAGTTACCGTGTACGTACGAATTCATTTCTCTTACGATAATACAATAGTAATTGTATCCATTATTTCTGGTGTCAATATATTTCTGTTTATATTACCTGCGAACGCATTCCTCGTACGCTCGCATTTAAGTTCTCTGGGCCATCAACCCCATATTTCTAACCTTATCTTCCCATAATTAACACTTCAAATTATGGGTCCCTTCGCGGTCAACGATCCTTGCTCACAACAAAAACATCTCAGCGTCACGTATCAAATTACACTTAAGTTGCCTGTGCGTATCTCGTGTTACGAAACAACATTTTTTCATTTGTTGTGTACAGTAATTATCTCCATTTTTAAATTCGCACTTCCCTTATAAAAATACCAAATCTTATAATAATGTAATCAAAAACCCGTTGCACGGAATCGTACTATTTAACGTAATTTGTATGTTTCCACGTTACAATGTCAAGTTCGCCTCTAATTCTCCAGTCCAAATTCATACCAATTGCTTTGAAGATACGCTCAATTCAAGTACTTATGGCAGTTCTTATTCTAATCTTCGGTTGTAACCCATTTATATCTCACTAAACTCATCACACAGTGCAACAATTGGCATCATAGCTATCAATTACCTTCCTCTTTTTTTTTTTTACAGTTTAACACCAATTCGTTCCACAATCAGTCAAATCTCAATCAATTCCAGTATAATACGCTGCGTCATTCTGTCTACTTTGTGTAACATATTTCACTAATGTGCATAGGTCACCTTAACACCCAGTGCATTTTGTTTTCATTTACTTAATATTATTTCTACAGAAATAAATCAACCTCTCGCAGCAGCAATAAGTCGTGATCTGTTTCACACCATCGAAGTTCTCATGTTTATATTTTAATCCGTATGTGCGCTCTCGTTGTTCAAAATGCTGTATAGACGTAACTATATCGAACAATCATCCACAACTTTTTAATTTCTTGTAACATTTTCAACCTCCGAATCCAACACTCCGAATATTTTTCAATCGCTTAAATAGTTTTCGTTACTTATATCCTTTGTAGCAACTTGCATTCGTACACACCAGATTATTAATTATATACATACATTTCCTTCATTTTGGGCAATCTTATCGTTTGTAAATCAATCATCCAATTCACCAAATCATGTCATTACACGACTATCTGTAATTCTGATTAATCGTATTGTACCATTGTACGCATTTAAAAATTACTTCCAGCCGCTTACAATTTAACGCCGTCCGAGATTAGTCATTAACTCTCCTGTAAATTGTTTCCTATTTATTTTAAAGGGCCCGCCATATAGGCACGCAGTCACCAAACAAACACTTGAGATAATCTCATGTGGATGCCTCCACATTCAGGCGAGGTTAATATTTTCAAACCAAATTAACGTTCATCGTTCCGAATTATTTCCAACCAGCACAATGCAATTTATTGTGGCCGGACATTTGTTACGCCACTTGTTCATAATTACATTCAACATTATTTGCAATGTGCATCCTATTAACTAATTATT
Organism: Othius punctulatus; assembly: GCA_951805005.1. Classification (NCBI taxonomy): domain Eukaryota; kingdom Metazoa; phylum Arthropoda; class Insecta; order Coleoptera; family Staphylinidae; genus Othius; species Othius punctulatus. The sequence goes on from CATORJ010000270.1 coordinate 50,283, forward strand.
TATCTTGCTTAATCTCTAAGCAGTACACACGAATAACTAAATTTCTGGAAGTATTTAAATAATTTTTACACAAACCAACCCAATTTGTGTTAATTAAATTTCAATCGAAGTCACAGCAATGTGTATTTATTTACTTTTTCCTTCGTCAAGAAACAAACTCTAGACCTTTTTCAGTCCATGACCGTGAAACGCTCTCCGGAACGATAACATAAACAGCACTTGTATACAGTGAGGTCGACCACAATATTCCAAACGATTTAATTAATATCAACTCGTTCGTTTTAATATTTCGATACATATTGTTAAAAATTATTTCCAACTTCACAATCTTAATTCGTATCATTTTCTCTCTTCATCCTTATTAAACACCTGTCCAATTTAACATGAATAAAATTATTCCAATTCTCATTGTGCAACCTTAATTTTTGCACGTGCTAATCCCAAGCCAATCACATCTTCAGATCGTTCAATCGTTCAGATCCCACTTCTGATTTGTTAGGCTAGTTCTTTTTCCAATCGTAGCCTTAACTTGACGTCATATTTAATACATAAATTTTCGCCATTTTACCTATTAATAATAATAATCACTTACATAATATACTGTATTTTCATTGGTCAGGATGCGCAGGCTTTATATTGAACTCGATCCGAAGATGGCATTGGCTCCAAATGATTTCCCCACATATAAAGAGTATTCTTTTAGTATTGTATATTAACTATAATTGGAAGGACTTACCGGGGGAGCAACTCCCCTTCCCCCGCCAGTTCTCTCGCCAACTGGATCGCTAGCACTCACGGCTTCAACCATTATTCTCTACGACTATTGTATTTCACCTTCATGTGCAAAGCAGTGACATACACCTCTTACTAGGACGAACCTCTAGGACGAATCTCTCTATTGCAATTACTAGGACGAATCTCTCTATTGCAATTACTAGGACGAATCTCTCTATTGCAATTACTAGGACGAATCTCTCTATTGCAATTACTAGGACGAATCTCTCTATTGCAATTACTAGGACGAATCTCTCTATTGCAATTACTAGGACGAATCTCTCTATTGCAATTACTAGGACGAATCTCTCTATTGCAATTACTAGGACGAATCTCTCTATTGCAATTACTAGGACGAATCTCTCTATTGCAATTACTAGGACGAATCTCTCTATTGCAATTACTAGGACGAATCTCTCTATTGCAATTACTAGGACGAATCTCTCTATTGCAATTACTAGGACGAATCTCTCTATTGCAATTACTAGGACGAATCTCTCTATTGCAATTACTAGGACGAATCTCTCTATTGCAATTACTAGGACGAATCTCTCTATTGCAATTACTAGGACGAATCTCTCTATTGCAATTACTAGGACGAATCTCTCTATTGCAATTACTAGGACGAATCTCTCTATTGCAATTACTAGGATTAACCTCTTTTGTTGCAATTAGGATTAACCTCTTTTGTTGCAATTAGGACTAACCTCTTTTGTTGCAATTAGGATTAACCTCTTTTGTTGCAATTAGGACTAACCTCTTTTGTTGCAATTAGGACTAACCTCTTTTGTTGCAATTAGGACTAATCTCTTTTGTTGCAATTAGGATTAACCTCTTTTGTTGCAATTAGGACTAACCTCTTTTGTTGCAATTAGGACTAACCTCTTTTGTTGCAATTAGGACTAATCTTTTTTGTTGCAATTAGGATTAACCTCTTTTGTTGCAATTAGGACTAACCTCTTTTGTTGCAATTAGGACTAACCTCTTTTGTTGCAATTAGGACTAACCTCTTGTGTTGCAATTAGGATTAACCTCTTTTGTTGCAATTAGGACTAACCTCTTTTGTTGCAATTAGGATTAACCTCTTTTGTTGCAATTAGGACTAACCTCTTTTGTTGCAATTACTAGGATTAACCTCTTTTGTTGCAATTACTAGAACGCACCTCCAGGACGCACCTCTATCTAATATATTATTGTAGTTTATGTACTGACCTTTAATCCATTCCAACACCTAATCCATAACCGTCCACATCGCAACACACACCAAAACACCAGATCACACATGCTTTCCCCACAATCGGCACCGAACTTGCATCCACACTCCATAAAAGCACGTAACTTAATGTCCCTTCGTTACTCGTTCTTCAGCTGAGCGCGTCGCGCCCCGGCTTATATAAACAAACAAAGCCACAGATGCCGCCTCTAATATTAATAATCAATTATTATCCAATGATACAATTTGATACCTAACAAGTGTTTTAAAATTAATGTATTAGATATGAGTGCACTACTGTTTCATGTAAAATTTGGGGAATTGCCATGCAATGAAAACAATTTTTTAATGAACTGTGGGAATTTTGAATGATTTTTGATCTTTGGTTTTGATATTTGATCAAAATTTTAAAAGTTTTGGAAATTCCGTGTACTTTTATGAAAATTTTGAGGGATTATCATATTACAACATAATTCTTTCATAATTATATATCTATACATAATTTTTGACGTTTGACAATAAAGTTTAACCAATATTTTAAATTTTAATAAAATTTTATGAATTTATAAAAAAATATTTGCGAAAATTATAACAAAATCACTTATTTTTGCTATTTATTCCATATCAAAATTATATACCTATACATTTTTTTTGTGGTTTCTTCATATATTGGTTTCTGTGATTTTATAAACTCACTCAATATATAGATTTGTCTGGATCTTTTGTGTAATATGGAAATTTTACATTATGGAGTATTATAGAGATTATTATGGATATTATTATGGATAATATGTATATGGATATGCATATGTATATGAATATGGATATTGATATGGATATGGACGTGGGTGGATATGGATAATGTATATGGATATGCATATAGATGTGGATATGGATATGGATATGGATATGGATATGGATATGGATATGAATAGCAATATGGATATGAATATGGGGTGGATATGGATATAGATACGGATAATGGATATGGATATGGATAATATACCTTTTCAACTTCAACTTGGCGCTAATAATAGTCGAGTTTATTATCATTAATCATTATTAGTTTAGCATTAATCAAAACCATGTTGGCATTAAACAATGATAACATGAATTTGTTTAATGCCAACAATGTTTAGATTAATGCCAAATTGATAATGATTAATGCCAACTTGAATGAGATTAGTGCCAAGTTGAAGTTGAAAAGGTATGGATATATGGATATTATTCATAACCTGGAAATAGGTTATAAATTGTTGTGTATTACTAACAATTTTTATCTCAACTAGAAATTTTTGTTGAATTTTTTTTTCGTGGTTTGTTCATGTAGTTCTTCCAGAGTTGCCATATACATTTTGGGAATTTTAATTAACTTTTGACTCTTAAAATTTGATCAAAAGAGTAATGTTTTTAAAAATTATTAGATGTTTTGAAAATTTTGTAGTGTTATACGACAAAATAATTATAATAAATATAATTAAGATATACATATAAACTTTCACGTTTTTTTTTCTTCTAGTGAAATTATGGAACCTGAACAAAATGTAGATTTGTTTCGATTTTTGAGTATTCTGGCAATTTGAAGTGCATTACATTTTTTTTTCTTAATTCAGAGTTTGTGTTATTTTTTATCATTTAATAGAGAATTCAGGAAACTTGTACCTGCAATTTGAATATAATATTTTTTTTAACTTGGTGCATATAATTTCTTATGTAAATTTTGGGGAATTATTTTGCCGTACTTATTTTCTTACATATTTGATTTATATATTTTTTTTGTGAATTGTAAATTTTTGAATTAGAAGAGTTAAGCAAGAATTTGGTAATAATATACAATGTGTCTTGAGTTGTGCTTTTCGTAACGAGACATATACATTATGCGATATTTTGGAAACTTTTCTAATCGAAATTTTAAATTTTTGAAATGAAATCAAGATTTTTTTCTGAACTACTAGTTTTTGAAAAGTGAAAATTATTTTTTTGTTGCTTTTTGTAAATTCTTCTGGAATAGGTATAAGTTTCCTGAAAAATAACAAATTCGATAAATTTGTGTACCTATTTCGAAAAATCGCTGGCACCCGTAGATTAATTTTAATAATTTTTAAGTTTTTAATGAGGACTTTATTTTTAATCATTTCTTGAGGCTTTAATATCACCATTTTTTCTCTAATGGCAGTATACAACTTACATAAGTAGCACATACCAGGAACATTTTTGAGAATAATATATTTGAAATTCGAATTTAGGTTTGCGTAAAGTATGGAAATTAAACAAAAATAGTATGAACCTCAAATAGTTTTGTTCCATCATTTCTGGAACAATGCGCTCTTTTAAATTCCGCGATAATATGTAGTTGTTATCATTAAGAAACAAATATCATGGCAATTTTCTATCTCGCAATAAATTAGATGTATTTACAAACAATGTAAATACTAGTTATACTTTTTCTCTGATTACTCTCAGAGTGACTGTTTTTAGGCGTTTTTAGGCAAAAACAGTCGTTTTAAGAGTAATCGGAGAAAAAGTGTACTATTTAAAAAAATATTTGAAAGGTGAGTGCAGTTGCTTGCCTCAGAAAGTAAACGCATGCTAAAGTATTTTCTTATTGAAGTAATTCTGCGTTGAAGTATTTTCTTGTTGAAGTAATTGCAGTTGAAGTAATCAGTAGTTGAAGTAATTGTAGTTGCAGTAGTGGTTTTTGAAGTACTTAGGTGCTTCGGCACTAACGTGTACGTTAGTTGCAGCATCACATTCAAATGTCAAATGCAATTATGACATAATAGTATATGATATTTGAATGTGATGCTGTTCTGATTATGTACTATATTACACCTGATTATGTCGTATACAGAAATTTTAAATTACATGAAAAATTGAAAGTTTGCCACCTGTTGGAAAGATTAATACCAATGAGTTAGTGCAGAGCATCATTAAAAAGGCTCTCGGCCAACCTAATGTGAGAATGTAATAGAATTAAAAAAATTGCACGGTATGAAACTATTCATACAAGTGCAAACTTGCCATTTTGTGCAAGTTGCATACTATACTTTTTCTATGACAACCTACTGCTCACATTTAATATATTTTTAACATTTAAACATTATTTTTCTGAATACATGAAAATAAGGAATTGCCTAGTCCATAAATAAAATATTGTCAATTTTTCGTCGTTGAAGGCAGTTTCATAATTCAGAAACAGACTGTTAACATTTCATTATTCCCTCGGCGTCGTTAGACGTCACATTCTCTTGGCTACCTTAAAAAACAATTAACCTAACACGAAATAGTTCATATCACATTTGTTGCCTAGCAACCGATGCGAAATGAAATTCCGTACAAAATGTACTTGTTTATGATTGTTTACGCTCTTCAAATAAATGTATCTCGATGTTGTTGTAAAAAAAATATATATTAATGTATTTCTCTGTCTCAATGGGTTGTATCTCAATTAGACTGTTGAGATAGCATCAAATATTTTATAAACATTGTTTGTAAAAACTGCATTTGATTATATTATTAATTGCTGTGGGATTAATTGATTTTAGAATAACGCTAAACAACACATTGATTAGTATCACTCATCCTCAACCCAACTCAAAACAAATCTCCAGGGCGTGAAATTCCTCCCGAACCAATTACCAATCAATTATGCCGATTGTACGTCCTAATCAGGTTATTGTCCAATTCTGCATCGCCCGCCTCGGCTTCGATCCGGGTCGACCACATGTTGTATTCATCGTTACGTTATTTATGATTAAATCATTATTTTCGAAGGGCGATGCTGCCCGGAATGCTGGCAATGAATGCGATTTGGTTATTAATTCAGTAATTTGCGCCGTAACGGATAATTAAATGGCACTGCTGCGCTTACAAACGCGAGAAAAATTGAATCGGATAACGATGCGCTTGGCCCAGTTTAAGTTAATTGATTTCGCCGCAACATTTTAATTATTATGCGAAGCTCACAGATTACATAACAACAAAATTAGGAATTTTATTCCCAATTTATTTCGATAGAAGATTTACAATAATTAATAGCCTTATAATTCTATATCTTTTTAAAGCGTTAAGTATTGTTAATTCTGAAAGCGCAATCAGATAATATTAACAGTTATTTTATATGTTCATTTTTGCAATTGTATATCCCAAATGATTCGGTAATTATTAGTAATATAAAAAAAATAATAATAAGGTTGCAAATTGAATTCCTGGCAGCTTCATCGAGGCGGTTTTACTAATATGTCACACTGATTGATATATTTTGTTAACAATAACTTTTATTAAAAAAAAATCATTATATTGCAGATAATCGTATTTTGGAACGCTGTGCAAAATTTTCTGTCTTAATGTTAATTTTTAATCGAAGCAATTTAGGAAATTGACATATGATGTGGTTAATGTCTTTGCGTCAGTGTTCTGTTGGCTGAATGGACTACAGTAATCAAACAATATTCAAATTTAGTGAACAACATTTTTGGTGACTTCTACCTTTTTGGATCAAATAATAATAATAATAAGTATTATTATTAGGATTATTAGGATTATATTAAATATAAATATTAGTATATTCAGTATCTCGTACCTCGTATAAAGTGTCATACCAAACAACATCCAAATCAATGTAAACGTTTTCTTTTTATAAGCAAATTTTGTTTTTTAAAATTAACTTAGAAGCTGAATACTGGCTAAACCAAACGCATTTGTATATAGATAAGTTTTGTTAAATCTTCTTCTTTTGATCCCAGTAATCTGTGGTTAAGCCATTTCCACATAATTTAGAGACACCCTGTATATTGTATCTGCGAATTTTGCGCGGATACTTCAATTAATTTTTTATATTGATTGGCATATTTTTACTCAATGTATTCATTTCAATTATCATCCAAAGCAAGATTTATGAGGTATCCGCCTTACGGTGATATTCACTACCATTGTAAGTACTTTTGTACTTCAGTAGTGATATGTCAAAAGTTAGCTTATCAGTATCACTATAATTTATCACTGATATTTAGTGATATGTTGGCACCTAGCACGTGAACACAGATTAATATTTAATACGTGTTTCTTGAGATATTTGCCTTTAATTGCGAGCTCGTTTTTCGGTGATATTCTTAAATATTAATGTTCATTTTTTAATGATATATCTAAACTAGCATACGCATATCACTAAATTTTATTTTTAATATAAAATAATATATTTTTATTAAATATATTTGTATAAATTTGTATCTAATGGATGATTTCTACAATATCCGCTATTAAGTGATATTAATTGTACTTTATTAGTGACATCTCAAAATCAAGCGTATTAATATTAATAGAAATCATTATTGATATTGAATGATATACTGTTGTCTTATGTATTAAATTGGATTAAAATCCAATGCGTGATCATTGAGATATGTGGTTTTTACTCTTATTTTGTGTGTTTTATTGATATTTTGAAATATTGACATGCATTCATAAGTGATATTTCACAAGCGTATCACTATAAATTCAATTTTTTGTATATATTGATTACTATATCTTTACTCAGTGTATTTATTTCAATTATCATCTAATTTATGATTCATGAGATATTTGCCTTTTGATGTATTCACTACCATTGTATGTACTTTTGTAGCTATATCCCCAAAACTAGCGTATCAATATCACTATAATTTTTCACTGATATTGAGTAATATGTTGGAACCAAGTATATTATAATATATTAATATACATATCTAATATATATATTTCTTGCGATATTTGCTATTTATTGTGATAATATATATTTCAATGTTATTCGGTGATATTCTTAAATATTATATATTTTGAGTGGTGATATTTCAAAAACTAGCACATAAATAGTAACAAAGTTTACTTTTGTTGTTAATTGATATATTTTTATTAAATATATTTATGTGAATTTGTATCTAATGGACGATTCCTGTAATATCAGGTTTTAGGTGATATTGATTGCACTTTATTAGTGATATCTCAAAAACTAGTGTATTAATATGAATAAAAAATATTAATCGTATTAAGAGATGTATTGATAGCTTATGTATTAAATTGGATTAATATTCAATGTGTGATTCTTGATATTGTTTGCTTTTTACAGTTATCATTTGTTTTCCATTGATATTTTCCAATATTGGCATGACTTTGTTAGCGATATCTCAAAAACACCATATAAATATGAATTCAATTTATTTTTGAATTTGATTGATATATTTTTACTCAATGTATTCATTTCAATTATCATGCGATGGAAGATTCATGAGATATCCGGCTTTTGGTGACATTCACTAGCATTGTAGGTACTTTAGTAGTGATATCCCAAAAAATAGCTTATAAATACCACTATAATTTATCACTTATGTTGAGTAATATATTGGCACCTAGCGTGTTAAAATAGATTAATATCTAATATATGTTTGTTGAGTTATTTGTGTCCTATTGTGAACATATATTGTGCAGTGATATTCAGTGATATTCTTAAATATTAATTTCAATGTTGTTGGTGATATTTGAAATACTACCACATGAATGGTAACAAATTTTACGTTTGATGTTAATTGATATATTTATAATAAATATATTTATGTGAATTTGTATCTAATGGATAACTGCAATACCCGTTTTTAGGTTATATTGGTTGTACTTTATTGATGATATCTCAAAAACTAGCGTATCAATATAACTACAATTTATTATTTATATTGAGTGATATAATTGCATATGATGTATTAAATTGGAACAATATCCAATGCGTGATTATTGATAGATTCACTTTTTTACTGTTATTATGTATATTCCATTAAAATTTTCAAATATTAGCATGACTTCATTAGCGATATCTCAAAAACAGGCGTATCGAATAAATTCAATTTATGTTTTATATTGATTGATATATTTTTACTCAATGTATTCATTTCAATTGTCATCCAATGGATGATTTATGAGGTATCCGCCTTTTGGTGATATTCACCACCATTTTGGAAACTTTAGTAGTGAAATTTCAAGAACTAGCGTATCAATATAACTATTATTTATCACTGATATTGAGTGATATGTTGGCACCTACCATGTTAAAATAGATTGATATCTAATATGTGTATCTTTAGATATTTTCTTTTTATTGTGAACATGTTTTTCTATGTTATTCAGTGATATTCTTAAATATTTATGTCGATTTTGTTGGTGATATTTCCAAATCTTGCACAAGTTTTACTTTCCATCTTAATTGATATATTTTTATTCAATATATTTATGTGAATTTGTATCTAATGGTTGATAACTGCAATATCCGGTTTTAGGTTATATTGGTTTTACTTTATTAGTGATATCTCAAAAACTAGCGTATCAATATTAATACAATTAATTGTTGATATTGAGTGATATAATTGAATCTGATGTATTCAATTGAATTAATATCCAATACGTGATTATTGATATATTTGCATTTTACTGTTATCGTGTGATTTCCATTGATATTTTCAAATATTGGCATGCCTTCATTAGCGATATCTCAAAAACAAGCATGTCAATATAAATTAAATTTATTCGAATTATGGTCCAGAGCACTATTCAGGAGATATTTGCCTTTAGGTGATAGTCTACACAATTGCTGGTATTTTAGAAGTAATATCTCTAAAGGCAGCATATAAAATCAATATAATTTACTGATCAACTAATTTTAACTCCAAGCCAAGTTTAGAAAAGAACAAATATCAGCTACAACAATTTTCCAGTGAGTCGTAATCAGATAGGTAATTGGACATAGTCAGGACCAGGGAGCATTACATTGAATGTACAGACCATAATAATAATCAAACATCCCAATCGGCAGTTCTCCAGTAAGTAATTTGAAGAATTTAAATTTTTCATGAACATCAAAATACTGTAAATTTTAAATTTAAATAATATTGTTGTTATAATATTATTTAAATATTTCGCCTGAAGAAGCCACATTGCAATATGGCGAAACGATTATAGCGAGAAATAATGAATACATATTTTGAAAGTTATAAACAAAGTGTTATTTTGGAAAATAAATATAAACTTTAAAAAAATTACAGCCGCATTTATTAATTTGAATTGATTTGCAAAAATGAATTATTAAACAAAGCAATTAGAATTGAAAAGGTATTATCCAAACCTGCCATCAGAATTGAAGCATCCTGCTGCATTAAATACAGCATTATTATATAAAATTATATAATTTAGTAATTGCACTTACACATTAATCAGATTTCAAAAATTCCAAAATCTAACAAGCAAAACTATTCCTCGAAATTTAAAAATTCTCAGCGTCTTGTTTCAGATTATCGTCGTCTACCTAATACGAATGTTTTCTTCCAATTAAACCTAGGATGGTGATCCTAATTCGCATCGACGGGCGTGAAACGCTCTGTGGCGTAATTAAATGCGATTCGATTTGCGCCACCAGCGAAAAAAATAAAATCCAACTAGGGCAGGGAAATTCCGAGTGTTTTTTTCCATTGTGCCGCGGCTGAATACGGTTTCGAGAATCAATGGCGTTTTAATGCCAGCTCGACTCCATAATGATGCAAATAACATTATTGAATTTTTCTATATATAGAAATGCTCCCGCAGAATGGGGGTCGCTTATAATTTATTTGTATGTGACTCTGTTAGATTTCTCAGCGAAATTGTGATATTGGAATGATTACTATCCAGGACTGTTAATATAATGTGAGAATTTTATTTGAATCTCGATTTTTTCAAATTTAAAAATCTGATAGAAAACTCAAACTTTCTTTCATACAAACTGAAAACTCAAACTGAAAACTTTGTGACTCTGTTAGATTTCTCAGCGTAGTTGTGATATTGGAATGATGACTTCCTGGATAGGACTGTTAATATAATGTGTGAATTTTATTTGAATCTCGATTTTTTCAAATTTAAAAATCTAATAGACAACTCAAACTTTCTTTCATACAAACTGAAAACTCAAACTGAAAACTTTGTTCATACATTTATTTATACAAAAAATAAATTTGAAAAATAGGGAACAGGGAATATGCATTATAGTGCAATGTGGACTGAGAGTACATAATAATCTTAATAAATGGCCATTTGTGTATAACTTAGGTACACACAGTTATTATGTTTTTGTGAATTGTAGGGTTTTTATTAATTTTATCTATGATAATTCAAAAAGTGATTACTTTTGGCATTGAAAATCGTACAAAAAGTAGGCTGTTAAGCATCTAGTGCTATACATTTTGAGGATAATAAATAGTATTTACTTTTTAAATAGTAATTCTCATCACGTCCAGTTGATTAGGATTTAAACCTGCGTGCTCATCTGGTACGATTAATTAATACAGCGGTGTCGGTGATAAAACCAACAAACGCAGTAATTGCATGTAATTCCGACCGTTGCTGGAACATATTTGTTTTACAAACGAAATTTACGTCCATGGCGGATCTGTGGATCTCCATTTGCAGCACGCATGGGAAAGATTGATGTAGCCCACTGGGGGTTGCCTATTCATTATGGGTGATTATTACACTTACTATTTCATCTACCAATCAAATCACTTCATTTATTGACACTGTTCAATCAGCTACTTAATTAATAAGCGATAACAAAACAGGACGTGGAACAAGTACCGCTATAATTTTTAATATCTTTTACATCTATGAAAAATAAAGCACGTAGTACAGATACAATATGAGAAACAAATCAAAAACAAAATGAAAAAACGTATGAAAAACAACGAGGAACGACGATTTTTGTAAAATAATTCAAATTTTCGAAATTATGAATGTATTCCAGACTTTTTTGACACCCTGTATATACATGTATATTATTTGTTATTTATTATTTATTTATACAATAATCACATAGGACATGCTTATAACATTCTACGCTTGATTGCAATCGGACATAGATGTGGGTGTTTATTATTAAATAAAATTCTAAAATGTATAAATAATTATAAGAAAAAAGAAAAATTGCTAATTATGTACTTTTTAAACACGATTTTAAACACGAATTTTACTATTCTGATTAGTTATAAAGAGACAACATATATCACAGAAAAATAACAAAAAAAAAATCACAGAAAAATAAAAATAAATATAGTTTTGTAAAAATATAGTGCACAAAAGTTTAAAAGTTTTTTAAACACATTTAAATTACAAGAATTAAAGTATCTTAAAAACATGTTAAAAACTTTTAAAAATTGTATGATGTTATTACGAAACTCGTCAAATTTCTAGACATTAATTGAATTGTTGCAATACAAATTAAAACAAAACCTGAAAATATTCAAAAATAGTCATGAAAACTTGAAAACACTATATGAAATTTAACTAAAATTCCAGAAATAAATTAAAAACATAAATGAATCCTAAATAAAGAGTGCAGGACACTTCCTAAAAAATATTGACACACAGGACACAACATCTATCGATTTTTCAAAATTGTCCGACTGTTTTTTTTAATGTTAGCTCTCAGATCTTTATGTTTCTGTAAATAGTACAAATTTTTTGGGAATCTTTCATATCATTTTTGGAGCTACTTGAAAATTTGAACCAAATAAAGTGCAATAAGAAGCTTCTTCACAAAAAAATATTCATTACCTAAATATTTTCAATCTACTAAAGATAATCATCTTGCAATAGAAATATATTCAGCTAATAAATATTATTTGTAGGAAAAAGGTTGTCAGTGTTCTAATTATTGAACGATTTATATAAAAAAAATATGTTTTGATATTAAATGTGCATGTAAGAATATTTATATGCATACATATTCACTTTGGTGAGCATTATATTTCCTTGATTTTTTTATTAAACTATTTCAATTTAAGAGTTTTCATTAATTTTTCATAAAATTTATAAAAAATTCCGAGAGTAAAAATTTAGGGAGCATTTTCAAAAGTAATAACAGCTACTTTTAAAAATTCTTCCTAAATTTTGAAACTTCCGAAAAATTTAATCAATTTTCTGAAAAATTAATGAAAACTCAAAAATTATAACGGTAGTGTAATAAAAAAAACAAAGAATTATAATTTTCACTAAAGTGAACATCTTTGCATGTAAATATTCTTACATACTTACACATTTAATTTTAGATCTGATAGAATTTGACAAATTTTATTTTTTTAGTTTTATAGGTTGATTTTGTAACCTTTGTAATTTATGAAGTTTTTATGTCAAGGAGTTTTATGAATTGTTGAAAAATTGGCTAAATTTATGGAGCATTTTTCTTGGTAACTTAGTAAATTTGCAGAACTGCCAATAAATGTGCTTCATATGTTTGCAAAATTACACAAAAAATGTCGTAAAAAATTATGAAACTCGATAATTTCCAGAAGAAGTCCACAAAGATTCATTTAGGTTCGCAATTCCACGATTTAGTCCACGAAGAAACACAAATTTTAATAAAAACTGAGAATTTGGAAAAAACGAAAGGTTTTGAAAATTATGGAGTTTTCATTAATATTTAAAGAGTTTTACAAATTTATGGGAAACTTGACGAATTTTGGAAAAATAATCTAAATTTGTGGTGCATTTTTATATGCAGATTTTGTAACTTTGATATTATTGATTTTGATTGATTGATTTTGATTGATTGATTTGATTGATTATTATTGATTGATTGATTTTGATATTATTATTATTATTATTATTATTATTGAGTTTTCATTAAAGTGAAAGAAGTTCTTTGAATTTTTGAGAAATTGACCAAATTTATGGAGCATTTTTGAAGGTAGCTTTTATAATTTTGTGGATCATTTTTAAGTAGAGTTTAAGGTTCGAAAATGATGAAGTTTTTATAACAGTTTACGGAGTTTTATGAATATTTGAGGAATTTGATAATATTTGGTGAAATTTCCTACATTTATGGAATGTTTTAATACACAAATTTTGTAACTTTTGTAAATTATGGAGTTTTCAATAACTAATTAATTTTAATATATTCAAATAGTTATACAATGTTTTGAGATATTTGACGAAATTTGGAGAAAAAAAATCTAAAGCTAAATTTATGGAGCACTTTTGACAGTAACTTTGTAACATTAAGTCTGTATTTAAAATTGTAGCACTATAAAATAAATTAAATTATACTAAACTAGCAGCACGCCAGTAAATATGTTCCACATATTTTATAAAGTACTTAAAAATCCCCAAAATATCTTAAAAAATTAAGGAATCTGGATAATTTTCCGAGGAAGTCCATAATCCAGATTCATTTTAGCCCACGATTCCACGATTATGTCCATGAAGAAAAACATTTGCAGCTTTAGGACTATTTATAAAATTGTAGAACTGCCAATAAATATGCTGCACATATTTCAAAAATTACACAAAATACCATAACACTCATTGAAGTCCACGATTCAACGATTAAGTCTACGAAGAATATCAAATTTAAAAAAAACTGAGAATATTGCAAAAAGCAGAAATATAAAGAGATTTACAAACTTTTACAGATTTTGTAAGTTTTCATTAAAGTAAAACGAGTTTTATGAATATTTGAGAAATTACCCAAATTTATGGAGAATTGTTGAAGCTAACTTTGTAATTTAAAAACATTTGTAGCTTTGGGACTGTTTTCAAAATTGTAGAACTGCCAATAAATATGCTGCATATTTCAAAAATTATACAAAAAACCCTAAAATGTCTTTAAAAATAATGGAAACCGGAACTGCCAATAAATATGCTGCATATTTCAAAAATTATACAAAAAACCCTAAAATGTCTTTAAAAATAATGGAAACCGGATTAAGTCCAAGATTCCACGATTAAGTCCAAGCAAAAAAAAAACTGAAGAACTGAGAATATTGAAAAAAAAACGAAAGTTATGTAATATATTTAGAAATTAATTAAAATTTTAGAAATACCTTTGAAATAATAAAAACTTTAAGATAAAAACTACTACTAAGTATAAATTCAGTTTAAAAAGAAAAGCTGAAATAATAGTCATCAATATTACAAATACGTTGAACAAAATTTAAAAATGAATTTACGTTTTATCAAAATACAATCGACAAATGCAGAATGTATTAAAATTAGCAAGAACTCCAATTTCTTAAAAAATGATTAAACGTTTTTCAATTGTTACAAGTTAAAAAAAAAGAACTAAACGTAATGTAGATTCTAAACGTGATAAAATTCGATATATTTTCAAAGAAATAAATGTAATTATTAATATACAAATTAGAAAACCTAAACATATTGGAATGAATAAAGGAAAAGTAAAAAAAAATCAAAGTTGTAACAGTAATCAATTCCTAAAAGTGATATCAAAATTGGATAATTTTCTTTAAATTATTGATTTGAATTATTGAAATACCAATGAAAGTCACCGATTTTTTCCTTGCAGCTAATTTTATATCCTGAATTTCATTTAGAAAAATGTAAAACCTTTTTGTATTTTTGCATATTACAATTCGATGATTAGAAATCGAATGATTAGAAAACACCAATATTTCATAATAACATAAACAGCAATCAATTATAAATTATGTTTTCGACTTATCATCACGCCTTATCATTACGCTAAACCTAACCTAACCTAAATATAGTACCTAAGAAATTAGGTTACAATAGCAATTTTATATAGCAATGTCAATATATTTGAACTAGATTTATATGAGCATGACAGAAAGTTTTTCTTTTATCGTGCAACATAGGATAAATCATTTCAATGGTTATACACATCTGTCATAATAACAGCAATGTATCAAAGCGTTTTTATTTTTAATATGCAACATACAAGTAATTCTCTCAGAGGCAAATTTTACACTTTACAAAGTGAACAATATTTGCCTCACATAGAATTAATTTTACTTGTATGTTGTACTTTTACTTTAAATAAGACGCTTTGATACATTGCTGTCACTGTGACAGATGCGTATAAGTATAAAAATAATCTATGTAGCACAATAAAAAAAAACTCTCTGTATCTTTTACAGAGAGTACAATAACAAGCTAATAGCAACTAATAACATACGTTATTAACGTATGTGAGTTATGGTAATTTTTACTAAAAAGTTTATTTCTAGAACAGTAATTATCTGTAATTCTGATTATTATTCTACACTTTCTAGATGTGTATAAAAATGATTAACTCTATGTTGCACAATAAAAAAAACTCTCTGTATCTTGTACAGAGAGTACAATAACAAGCTAATACGCCAATAACATACGTTATTCGCATATGTGAGCTATGGTAATTTTTACTAAAAAGTTTATTTCTAGAACAGGTTATCTGTAATTCTGATTATTATTCTACACTTTCTAGATGTGCTTTATAATCATCATCATGATAATAATCATAATGATTGTTGAATTTTATTTAACGACTTCAGAAGTTGTAATCTGACTGTATTCACCGCAGTGATTTATGTAGGAACCTTTTAGCCGTTTATGTTGACAATTCCTGTAACGTTCTCTTTTCCGGCAATTAAGACTTTTTCCCCATCGCCATCATCTCTCGCGAGTCGCACTTAAATCCGAGCGCCCTATAAAGCACAGTCGTGGGAGGCAACTCGCCCGGCTAATTACGCCGTTTTATTGTCGGCGCAATTAAGGCGATGACGTCGAATTAGGGCGAAACGTATCGACGAAGACATCGGTTAGAAAATTGGAGGGATGAGAGTCAGTGGGGCTGTAAAACTTTTAAAACGCTGCATTACGCTTTACATACAAGAGCACTCAGCGTGCGCAACTTCTCAACTTAAAAACGCGATCCGTTTCATTTGTCCGCGGACGAAATGGTTGGGCCAGCAGTAGTTTCCGCATAGAGGGTTGGGGGTGTAGTCTTCAAAGTGCAGCGCAAAAGTTCCGATTCCGCCCTGCTTTGTTGCCAGGAACCTAACCGCACTTTTATTGCCCTTTGTTATGGCTGATAATGCCTTTATAATAGGAAATCGGTCGGGAAGTTTGGTTTGTAATGAACTTACGGCATGTTTGCCTTAGATATTGCCTTATTATTTCCACTTTTATTAACCGAGCTTCGAATTTACGGCCTCGTTAAAATCTTAATTTGTACGCCGCGCTGAGGAGAACTTCGCGAGAAGACAAAGGGCCCAGAAGTAAAGGGGCGAACTTCCCAGTGATTTGAGCCTGAATGCGCTTTATTTCGCCAAGTCGGGTGCCTACCTTGGTGTGGTCCGTCATCCTCGCAAGACACACGACCCCTAGAAGCACGGGGTTAATAATTGAACGGGATCCTGGCTTCAGCGTACGCATTAATACTCCACTGGCGGTGGTATTCAACAATGCCCGTTAATAAATGAAATAGTACGGTGTAATAATTTTAAATGGCTTATTCACGAGGACCTTAGCTTACACAGAAACCCAACTTGCATTGTGTGAAGATGTAAACCGGAAATCTCTGCGGATTTCGAAATGAATTAAAAATTAGAATTTATCACCTTAATCTACTACTACGACTACGGCGCGAGGATCTTATTTCCCAAATTATTTTTCAATTTGAAAAAAAAAACTTGCTTTTATAATTGTCTGCTTCATATATTGTGACACAGCAAATATCTCGGTTATTAGTGTAGATAGAAAAAAAAGTTGAAGAAAAAAAGATTTAGTACTCTTTGTCGTCAATTTAATCCTAATGTCAGAAGAACTATTGAAAATCAAATAAACACGTAAACGCTATAAGCTTCATATTCTTTAATAGAACACCCTGTATATTTTGGTTATTTTGGACGACAAAAAGTACTAAAACTTTTTTCTTTAACTTTTTCTTCTATCTATACTAATAACCAATATCTTTGTTGGATCACAATAAATCAAACAGACTGTATATGACGATCATTGATTGATATTGTAAATGAATCTTATTAATGATTTTGTTGATGTGTTAGCACAATAATATTTGTCAACAGCAACAGTTAATCAATTAGCTGACCCCTATCTACGCAACAACTTATTTATCCACACTGCTGACCACTTGGGCTGCAATACATCACGCCCTCGTCCTTACTGTCTCTGCTGTTTATCCTTCGCCACGCGAGGATAGTGGGGGAGGCGCCGGACGATATCCTGAAGCTCGCCCAACAGACAAAAAATGTAAAATGCGGCCCGACAGTTTGGAGACCAGCATGGTTATTATTAGCTTGGATTAGGCGTTTATTTGATCACCTGCGCTCGCACAGAGTCGAAATGTGTGCCGACAACGTGGTTAATTATGCTAATTTATACCCGTGAGGAGATGAAACGGAGATTAGGAGCATTCGCTGAGAGAAGATTTGTCGGTTCGCACTGAATTTATGTGCCAGATTTTTTTCTCCTTAATTGTGTATAGTGTTGTGACAGTCGTGCATTCTCCACTTGTCCACAATAATTTGGTGACACGCTTTTATTGGCTTCTCGACTTACATGTAATTAATCCGTCAATTAATACTAATGTGAATGATTAACTTCGGCAGGAGCACGTATTATACTATTATAACCGTAATAGTATATTACACAAAGAGAGTTGTAAGAACCATATTACCCACGAACAGTATTACGCATAACAGTGTTACATAATAATTGATTTACTAGCCATGAAGTCCATTTGTAATTGGATACTTACAAATGTGGGAGCAGAAAAATATATTTTATAACACTTTCGCTCCGCAAATGCGGCACGAAATTTCCCTGACTAGTCACGAAAATTGCATTTCCCTGACAATTTGTATTATTTAAAAAAAAATAAAGTTTGTATTATACCTGAAAAACAGAGGCCTTTTTTCAAAAAAAAAAACAAAAGCATATCTTGCACAAGCTCTTAAAACGACAGCTCTTTCCTCATTTAACCGAATTTCCATATATCTTATATTATCTTATTATATCTCTTCATAGTCTTATGGTTTTCGAGATCACCATGCTTAAATTGAAAAAAAAAACACCCTGTATTTGAGTATTTTTACTCCTGCTGTTGAAAATTTGATAGATTTTTTTTTATATTGTAAAATGCTGAAAATCCTTTTTTAACTCGAGCAAATTATTCTACATAAATTTTTAGGATTTTTTATACCTACTTAGTTCAATCCATGTGACATACGAGGGCTGTTTGACGGAAGAGTGACTTTTCAAAGGTTGGTAACACTTTCGTTATAATGATTATGTTGCTAGCTCCTGAGGTCTTTCGGAGGTCTACTGTCAAAATTTGGCACCAATCTGACAGATAGATTATGTTTTATACTTATTTGAAGGAAACTGTATTCGTTGTTTTGTAAATATGTAAAAAAAAAAAATTCGAGTGTTGATTAAACATTATTTTCTACGTGAAAAAACAATTAAAGAAACCGAGGAAAAGTTACGTAAATATTATCCAGAATCTGCTTCGTCCCATGGAATGATTTGTAAGTGGTTTCTGCTTTTAAAACTGGCCATATGAGCACGGTTGATGCAGATCGTCCGAAACCATCATTTACTGTGACTACTCCAGAAATGGTTAATAAACTCTATGGCCTTGTAATTGGCAATCGTCGAATAAAAGTTTGTGAGATAGCTAATGAAGTAAACATCTCAACCGAACGGGTATACAATATTTTGCATGAACATTTCAATAAGAAAAAGCTATCCGCGAGATGGTTGCCGCGTTTGCTTAATGGTGATCAAATGCGCGCTCGCATTAAGAATTCAGAAGAATGTTTTGCCGTTTTCAACGTAACTCAAAGGATTTTTTTCGTCGATATGTCGCAGTAGATGAAACTTGGATACATCATTATACTCCAGAAACAAGAATACAGTCTAAATACTGGATTTCTCCATGCGAATATGCTCCCAAAAAGACAAACACACTTTTTTCGACCAATAAGGTCATGGCCACAGTTTTTTGGGATTCTAAAGGTGTAATCTTTATTAATTGTTTACAAAAAGGAAAAACCATAACTGGCCAGTATTATGCTGATTATGCAGACATGTATTGATGCCGAACTTAAAAAACAACGACCGCATTTGATGAAGAAAAAAAGTGTTGTTCCATCACGATAATGCGCCCTCTCATTCGTCTGCAATTGCTACAACTAAATTGACTGAATTGCATTACGAATTACTGCTTTATCCGCCATATTCGCCAGATCTGGCTCCCAGTGATTTCTTCTTATTTCCAAATTTAAAAAAATGGCTGTGTGGAGAAAGATTTCAGGCAAATGAAGAGGAGATAACCGACACAAATGCATATTTTGAAGACTTTCCGAAAGATTACTTTTTGGAAGGTTTAAAAAAATTGTAAACTCGCCGGGCTAAGTGTGTACACTTGAAAGGGTGTTATGTTGACAAATAAAATATATTTTGAACAGAAAAATAACGTTTTCATTCAAAAGTCACTCTTCCGTCAAACAGCCCTCGTATTGTGCTCTTTTCACATATATTTTTTATAGAGCTCTTTTATGTACAATTTTTATCTACATTTTGGAATTTAAAATGTAAGGAATTAAGGGATTAAGGAATTTTTCAGATTGTTACTTATTCTTATTACTTATTACTTAAAAGTGTATTTCAGTTTTCAGTAGCTTCTTCAATTTTCTGTGTATAGCTATTTTAACTGGTGAAATTCTGGAAATCGTTTATCAAGTTGAGAAAATGCATTTGTAAACAACAGAAATTTTCAGGCCTTTGTACATTTCAATCCATAAGACTTCGTGTTTTGCTGCTTCTGCATATTTTGGTTTTTTGAAGATATTTTTTATCTGGGATTGTTTATTTGTGTGATTTTTTTTGTGCAATACGTATTTTGGGCGTATTTCCTTAAAAACTTGAGGAAATGAGTTCATTTCAGTTTTCAGTAGTCATTTCCACTTTCACTGTGAATCATTTACTTTTAAAATTCTTGAAATTTTAAGATATATTAACTTGAGGACATGAATCTGTCTGTGAAAATAAGGGCGTCTTTCCTTAAAAGCTGAGGAAAGGAGTTTATTTAAGTTTTCAGTAGTTATTTCCACTTTCACTGTGAATCATTTACTTTTATAATTCTAGAAATTTTAAGATATATTAACTTGAGGACAAGAATCTGTTTGTGAAAATGCGGGCGTATTTCCTTAAAAGCCTGAGGAAAGAAGTTTATTTAAGTTTTAAGTAGTTATTTCCACCTTTACTGTGAATCTCTTACTTTAAAAATTCCTGAAATCTTAATATATATTAACTTGAAGACATGAATCTTATGAAAAACCGACATTTTCAGATTCGGAATTAGGATCAGGTTAGATATTTCCATAGTTTTTTATAGATTTTTTAAAGATTTGATGATTAGTATACTTAATTATGAAAGTAATTAATTTGCGGATTGTGCTTTGAAGTTCCAATAATTTGACTTCAACCTGTTTTGCTCTTTGCACATTTTTTCCAGATTTTTCTTCTCTGGGATTTTTCTGTTATATTTTTGTATTTTTTTAAATTATTTGTAGCCTAATTTATCTGCCTTCATTACTGTTTCGTACTTGTTAAATATCACTGTTAATTTTCTATAGAACTGTTTTTTTACATCAGACAGTTTTCTGTTATTTGTTTGAAAAACAATTTTCACGACATGTACTTAGATATTTTTAGTTTTCAGAATTTTACTCTGAAAACAAAAGTCTGCGAACAAAAATGTTTAGTTTCAACATAAAGAAACATAATGTACAAATGTTCAAAATTCAAATGATTTTTTTATAGTACAATTTAAATTCTCTAACGCGTGTTCCTGATAATTCTTAGAGAACTTTTAAAATTCTAGAAATCTTAAGATACATTAATTTGATAACATGAACCTGTTTGTAAAAAACAGACATATTTAGATACGGAATTAGGATTAGCTTAGATATCTACATACATACATCTCATATATCCATTTTTTTAGAATTTTTTTTAGATTTACAGATTAATATATTTAATTATGAAAGCTACACATTTGCATATTTTGTTTTGAAGTTCAAATCTGTTGGCTTCATTCCTGTTTTGCTCTTTCCACATTTTTTTGCTAGATTTTTCTTCTCTGGGATTTTTCTGTTTTTTTTTGTATTTTTTTAAATTATTTGTAGCCTAATTTATGTGCCTTCATTACTGTTTCGTACTTGTTAAATATCACTGTTAATTTTCTATAGAACTGTTTTTTTACATCAGACATTTTTCTGTTATTTGTTTGAAAAACAATTTTCACGACATGTACTTAGATATTTTTAGTTTTCAGAATTTTACTCTCAAAACAAAAGTCTAAGAACAAAAATGTTTAGTTTCAACATAAAAAAACATAATGTACAAATGTTCAAAATTCAAATGAAGTTTTTAAAGTACAATTTAAGTTCTCTAACGCGTGTTCCTGATAATTCTTAGAGAACTTTTAAAATTCTAGAAATCTTAAGATATATTAGTAGTGAAGTACAATTTAAGTTCTCTAACGCGTGTTTCTGATAATTCTTAGAGAACTTTTAAAATTCTAGAAATCTTAAATACATTAATTTGATAACATGAACCTGTTTGTAAAAAAACAGACATTTATAGATTCGGAATTAGGATTAGCTTAGATATCTACATACTTACATCCTATATTTCCATTTTTTTATAGATTTTTTTTAGATTTATAGATAAATATACTTAATTATGAAAGCTACACATTTGCATATTTTGTTTTGAAGTTCAAATCTGTTGGCTTCATTCCTGTTTTGCTCTTTCCACATTTTTTTTGCCAGATTTTTCTTCTCTAGGATTTTTCTGTTTTTTTGTATTTTTTAAATTATTTGTAGCTTAATTTATGTGCCTTCATTACTGTTTTGAACATTTAAAATATTATTCTTAATTTTTTCTATAGAACTGTTTTTTTTACATCAGACAAGTTTCTGTTATTTGTTTGAAAAACAATTTTCACAACATAGGTAGATAAATATTTTTAATTTTCAAAATTTTACTCTGAAAACAAAAGTCTGTGAACAAAAATGTTCACCTTTTATTTTTATAATAGTTTCATCATAAAGAAAGATACTATACAACTACTATACTACTGTACACTATACAAATGTTCAAAATTCAAATTAAATTTTTATTGTACAATTTAAGCGTTTTCCTGACAATTCTTAAAGTTTCAGACAAAAATATTTAGGGCCTCAATATACCTTAATTGGTTTGCAGGTTTAGACAACCTCGAAAATTGCACTCGTAATTACTACTGTATAGAGTAACACAACTAGACAGAGGGAGAAATGTGGATATCACAAATGCATTTATGGCTGGGACACCTAATCAGGAGAGAAGACAACAACCAAACAAAGATGATATGGGAAACCAAGATAACAGGAAAGAGAAGAGTCGGAAGACCAAAACAGAAATGGGACAAAAATATTGGAAACATATTAAATAAGAGGGGGATAGTAAAAAAAATAACTACAATATACATCAACACAAAAACGTAAACGAGAGGAAAATATGGAGTTATAAAAAATATATTCTGAAACAAGAGTTACATAAACATTACTAATGACTAAACCACACAAGTGAAATCCTGAAATTAACATACGCTAGACTTAGCAAGAGATTACACGCCCTTCAATTCAATCAACTATTTGAAAAGTTACAAGAGACAATTCACTACATGGAACAAAACATTAAATACAGAAAAAACATCAAACTTAACAACCTAAGGAAATTCAAAAGTAACCACAACAAGTAAGTACAAAATAACACACATACTTTTCAGAAAAGAATAACTAACCCCACCAAAATCAACTTCTCCAAAGAAGAAAACCTCTTCCTCAACAAAGGACATTAGTACGCTACACAATCCAAGACCAGTAACCTGGAAATACTGGCCATAGACATCGAAGCTCCAATCAAAGGATACCCCATTGAAAACATCATCAAAAAAGAAGTCATAACTTTCTTAAAACTAGAAGAAACAAGAAAGACGACGGTTATTAAAACACTGAATAAAAAACACACACAACAACAAAAAGAACATAGAATTCTAAAACAAATTAAGATGTAAATTAAAACAAATAATTTGACCATTACCAAAGTTGACAAAGGGGCTGGACTAGTGATTCTAAAGGATAATACATACATAGGAAACATGACAGATTTCCTACTTAAGAATAATTTTATTGTCGATACTCGTAGTAACCCTCTTAATACTCACTCTAACACATTTCATGATTAATCTTCGTCACATATTCCCCATGAACCCAATGATTCCACAATTGCACGGTTTAATTAAATTACACGAAAAGGACCTACCCATCCGTCCTATAATTTCTGCAAACGACACCCCTACAAACCGCGTTGCTAAACATCCTAATAAAATGTTACGAAACCAAGTACATTACAGCCGAAAATACTCCATAGAACAGAAAATAATTAATCACTGACCTAGCAAAAGTAGATATAAATAAGAATGACATTCTGACATCATTTTATATTACCAACATGTACACTAATATACCTATTAATGAGACCATAAAGCACACTAGAAATATATTACTAAACATGGGCACTATAGACAAACAAATGGTATTTGATCTGATCGACTACATTAAGATTTGCACTAATCAGAACTTCTGCTTATTCAATAACACAACATGTAAAATGACAGATAGACTCCCTATGAACTCCCCCATATCAGGTCTACTCGTTTACCTGTTTTTAGATAAAATTGAAAATCTAATTTTGGAGAAGAAGAACACCTTAAATTCTAACATTAAATTCTGGAAAAGATACGTAGATGAGATTTTATGCATATGGAGCTGTGATAAAAACCAACTAAATAAATTTCACGAAATGATCAATACACACACTTCACACTTGAAATTAAAAAAAAAACAACACAGCATTAATTACCTTGACATAACCATTACAAACACAGAAAAAGGTCTACAATATGGAATTTACCGCAAACTCACAATGACCGACAGTATGACTCATTTGAACACCATAGACATAAAATAGCAACTTTTGACTCTCTCGTACACCGTCTAAATGAAATCCCTCTAACATACAATGAAAATCAGAAAGAAACAGCAATTATTAAATAACTAGCCAATGCTAATGGTTACAATATCTTAACCATAGATATAAATATTAAACAAGAAATTAAAACAAAAACGCAGACTCCTGATATACAACTCGAATACACCACAAGATACAATTACACTAAGAAAAATATTCAGATCTTTCACCCTCCAACGACACATAAACTCACGACTATCAAGGATCCTAGCCTAACACCAAATCAGAAGTTGCCACAAGACCACCAACACACTAGAAACAATACTAACAAACAATAAACCATTAATACCATATATGGATAGAGAAGAAGTGTACTCTTTATCTTGTGACAACTGCAACTCGACATACATAGGAAAGACTGGAAGAGCCCAGAAAATTCGAGTTAAAGAACATATAAAAATGAATACTAGTTCCAACTTCGGAAGACATCTATGGTTTCATAACCCATACACGTACAGAACAAAAGAACATACAAATTTAACACACAATACAAAAAGGTTTTAAAATGAATTTACTTGAAAACCTAGAAATTGATAAAGATATAAGAAAAAATAACAACACAAACTTAAATTATTAAATTTGTATCAATAAAAAACCTTTGTACAAGTATCTAACAATAAAGTAACAGTCACAATATAGCTCATACTACACATCTTCTTTACACATTAAATACGGGCTTTGGACCTATCGACACAGAAAATAAAATAAATAATTAGCAACGCACAACAAACTTCAACAACAACTAATAATAATATGCACCACAAATCTGAAACTACTTCTAAATAGTTTCTCGACAAGTAAGCATTACTGACCACATAACCAATTTGTCCAAAATAACATATAGTTTGTATCTCGTCAACTGATAGCAGTTACGAATTGCACGTGGTCATTTAACTTTACTTTATATCATGTAATCCTTTATTGATGCCTTGTTTAGAACTCCTCACAATTACCTACACTGTTTCCTTTAATAGTCCACCATATATTACATGTAACCTTTCTATATGCAACGTAATTATAGTTGTAATTATTATCTTTGTTTACATCACTAATCTTATCTCTACAACACTCTTATATAATTTTGTTATATATTTTAACTTTAAGACAATGTTCTTTTAATGTAACCTTTTTTTATAGTTTAGCCTGAAGATGGTTATATAATTTAACCGAAACCGGTCGCAAAGAAAATTAATAAAACATTAAGGAAGTACAAGAGAACAATCTTTTCCCATATCATATAAAAAAAACTACTACCAGGAACTAAGTTTGTGCCATCACTTGGTAAATGGAAGTAAGGTATCTTCTATCTCCACAATTTCAAGTCATAGCTGTAATTTTGAGTTTCGAATGTCTAATGAAGATGTTTCCATTATTCGTTTTTTGTAAGGTAATTTCTTATGTGTCTAATTCTGACCGGGAGCTGTACTAAGAACAATATGATTAATTTTATTGAATATATTAGAGCAACTGCGTTTTCACGTTTATAAATTTGTTAAAAACGTGAGATAAAATCTGATAGTTAAGCAAGCACAAAAGTAAATAAAAGTTTAATTTGCTGTAAATCGCCGGCTCAGCTCTTTTGTGCGGTGCCGTACATCCGGCCAATTAATCCGGTTCGGGCTTAAGGTAATTGTTTTCGTTCAATTTGTTTTTTAATTAATTACCCGAAGGCGAGAGGAGCGCTCTCGGTGCGGAGATTCGATCCGCGGGGGTCTGGAAGGGGCTTAATAAAATGGATACACATAGTATTGATTATGTATCTTGACTAATTTAATTCCATGTGGAAATTTATGAATAATGAATATCTGCCTTTATAGCGTCGGGCGCGTTTAAAGTTCGCGTAATCCATTTTAGCTGACGTTAACTACATCAAGATACAGTGGGTGCTCGATACCAGGCCCGCTCCTTTTACGCCCGTTAATTTTGGTAGGATGCCAAATCGGTTAATGGACAGGGCGATATTAGTCCCTCTAAATTTTCATTAGGCGCCCTATTAGGTCGTGGAAAGATTGGGGCGCAAAAAATTTTGACTTAATATTTGTTCTTCTGCCACGGGGCAACTAAATCATCCACTTAGCAAAACAAATAGATTATGTTTTGGTTTGGGTCAAGGGCTCAGGGGGGAGCGAATCCAATATGTTACCGCTCGCTTTTAGTGTTTTAACGGGACCGTAGGGGCATAACAATCCTATTTGCGGTGTAATCCTCCGCCCCCTCTCTAACGTCCAACTTTTTAATGCTTTCTTGAGCTGCCCTCCCCCGTGGGCTTTAATTAAGCGGGTGCATAGGTAACAATTGCGACCCCTTTGATGCGCACAGTACAAAAGACAAACGCCGGGCTTATTAAATAGTTCAACGGAGTGAGACATTACAACGGGGACATTATCCGTGATAAATATATGGGATTATAATAATATAAGTGCGCCTAATGCTGAAATATATCTGCGGAATTAACTGGAATGCTCCACGAAATAAAGTACAACGTATAACGGGAGCTAAACGAAATTTATGTAAATATAACTCGAGAGTCGCACCGGTTTTATGAACAAAGGCGCGATTCCGACAAACAAAACGTGATTTTATACGGCGACGCTTAGCGAACTGTCACCGTAGACACCGCCGAAGATTCCTTCCAGCGGGGTTCCTTGTGGGCGGCATAAGGGGGCCCGAATTGTTTGCGATTCATCTCGGCGACAAGTCGAATATTATTCCTTTAAGCGGCGAATGTTTGATGGCCCCCATTTATATTTCACATTATTCGGCAGGAATTAAAACGGCGGGCCCGATCCATTGTTCTGCGCGCCCCACAGACACGTCGCCCGCAGATTAATACCGCCCCGCCGACAAATTTTTAAATAAATTCCTGCCCCCTCCCAACACGCCTGATTTAATTAAACGCCGCCACAAAAGTTAATTCGCTGGTCGCCTCAAGGGTAGCAATTTCGGTTATAAAATATTAATGAAAGACTAATAGCAGATTTCATTGCACGACCACCCACGTCCATGTGTAACGTCAGATTATGACCGTACAGCGGAGATCGCGTGGTTGCCTACGATAGCAGCCTGGCGCGATCATTAAATCAAGTTTTAGAAATGCCTTCAGGATGCACGAGATATTTGAGCCCGACAAGTCAAAATGAATCAATTGAGTGTACAGGAAATAATTTACAAACAATTTTAATAGAAAAAAATAATGTTTCTCCATTTTATGCCTTATTATTAGATACAACACAAGACATCTCAAAAAAGGATCAGCTGAACATTGTTATATGGCATGTGCACATTGCAAGAGGTAGCAATCAAAAAGTTATTAAGTTTGAAATCCAAGAAACTTTTCCAGGATCTTATACTGTGCAAGATCAATCAGCTGAAGGTATGAAAGAACTAATACTAAATTATTTAAAAGAGAAAAATCTTTCTATTAGCAAATGTTATGATCAAGGATATGACGGTGCTAGCTATAATGACTTGCAAAAAAATAAAAAATATTCAAAAAATGTCCAATATGTACATTGTTCCAGTCACAATTTAAATTTAATGATAAATGATGCAATATGCAGTTGCAAAGAAATCGTATCATTTTTTGATGTCATACAAAATATATATTCATTCTTTGCAAAAAGTATTAAGAGATGAGACTTGTTGTGTCAATTTACAGGGGAATCTGAGATTTCTTTAAAAAAAATAATGTGTGGCCCTACCATTACCAGTCAAGGACTGGATTAAAAACGACCTGCATTAAAACACATCTAGGTCACCCTCGATCTTAGGTAAAAGTTAGCTTTTTTTTCACAACATTGCCCATTATCCGAATCTCTATAATTAATAATAAGAAATATACCCATGACAGCCTACTTAATTTAGGACACCCTGCATACTCATAATGAATTTCAGATATGAACTCCGTTTACATTTTACGTTTACATTGTACTTTCAAAATAAATATAAATATTTCATTCTTTCGAATTATTTGATTGGAATCGAAATTTCTGGCAAAATGTGTCAAACGTTTTTCCTAGACGTGTCTAATTCGTCAAACATTAAGCATTGACAATAAAAATCGGACTGTGTTATCTGTCAAAATCTGTGACTTTTTACACTTGAGCCAAGTTGCGTTGAAATAGTGAAGCTAAGGCTGTGACTGTGTAATCTGAATTCGTGGGTTCAACACCTTTGATATATTTCATGGAAAATACAATTGCAATTTGAAGGAGTTAGATAGTTCCAATTAAAAAGTCGGGCAGGTTTCTTTATGATGAAACTATAATAAAAATAAAAAGTAAACATTTCTGTTCACAGACTTTTGTTTTCAGAGTAAACTTCTGAAAATTAAAAATTTCTACATGTTGTGATAATTGTTTTTCAACCAAATAACAGAAAAATGTCTGATGTAAAAAACAGCTCTATAGAAAATTAACAATAATATTTAAAAAGTTGAAAACAGTAATGAAGGCACATAAATTATACTACAAATAATAAAAAACAAACTTCTTCAAACTTAAAAAATCCCAGAAAAGAAAAATCTGGAAAAAAAATGTGAAAAGAGCGAAAGAGGAATGCAGCCTAATGATTTGAACTTCAAAACACATTCTGCAAATATGTAGCTTTCATAATTAAGTATATTAATCTATAAATCTAAAAACAAAATTATAAAAATAAATGGAACTATGAGATATATATATATATATATATATATATATATATATATATATATATGTATGCACAAAAAAACACACAAATGAACAATCCCAGATAAAAAAATATCTATAAAAAACAATAATATGCGAAAACACCGAAACACGAAGTCTTATGGATTGAAATGTACAAAATCCTGAAAATTTCTGTTGTTTACAGATTCATTTTCTGAAGTTAATAAACGATTTCCAGAATTTCACAAGTTAAAATAGCTATACACTAAAAATTGAAAAAACTACTGAAAACTGAAATAAACTTTTAAGTAATAACTAATAAGAATAAGTAACAATCTTAAAAATTCTCTTTTAATTCCTTAATTTTAAATTTCCAAAATGCTGATAAAAACCGTATATAAGAGTTCTATAAAAAAAAATATGTGAAAAGAGCAAAATATGTCACATGGATTGAACTAAGTATAAAAAATCCTGCAAAAAATTTACAATAAAAAAAACTATAAAATTTTCATCACCAGGTATAAAAATCTTCAAATATAATTGCCCGACTCTGCTAAATTTTCAAATGAAGCTCGCCAAATTTTCTATTGGAACTGTCTAAATCCTTCACATTTTCAATTGCAATTTTCCATGAGATCTATCAAAGGCTGTTGACACAGTCCGATTTTTATTGTCAAAGCTTAATGTTTGACGGATTTGACGAATTCTAGGAATACTTTTGACACATGTATTGGAAAATTTGACTAATTTGGATATTTCCAATCAAAATTTCTCGTAAGATTGGAATATTTATAATTATTTTGAAAGCAGAATGTAAACGTTACAGACTTTCATATATGCAATTCATTATGAGTATACAGGGTGTCCCAAATTGAGTAGGCTGGAATGGCACCTTTCTTATCATTAAAGATTGAGATTCGGTTAAATGGGCAATGCAGTTTTGATCGTTGAAACATTTGCCGTTGAGAAAGATTCAAAAATCCGAACAGTTTTGATGTTATTTAAAAAAAAAAATATCGTTATTTAATTTTAAGTCAAATATTTATTTGGCGATTTTTATGAAAACGTTTGACACATTTTACCTGAAAATTTAACTAATTTGGGTATTTCTAATTAAAAAATTGAAAATTTGGCATCTTTATATTAATTTTAAAAGCAGAATGTAAGCGTTTCAGAGTTTCATATGTGTAAATCATTATGCAATGGGTATCTTTCTTATAATTAAATATAGAGATTCGGTTAAATGGCCAATGTTGTACAGTTTTGAGCTTTGAAGCCGTTTAGAATGTTTCCAAAATTAGAACAGTTTGGATGTTATTTAAACAAAAAACTAAAAATCGCAATTTAATTTCGAGTGAAATATTTATTTGATGATTTCGAGGAAAACGTTTGGTACATTTTACCCAAAAATTTGAGTAATTTGGGTATTCCAATAAAAAATTTGAAAGATGGGAATATTTGTTTGGATGTTATTTAAAAAAAACTAATAATCGCAATTTAGTTTCGAGGCAAATATTTCGGAAATTATAAAAGTTATGCAGAAATGTTTCAGATACAAGTTACTTTAGTGGATTAACAGGCTTAAATATGATGTCAAAGAATAATTCAATATGGCGGTTTCTGAGGTAGTTATGTATGTATAGTAACCTATACATACATGGTAACCTAATTAATATGGGATACCCCGTGTATAGTATCAATTTTTTAATTAAAAAGTTTTGTATGTATAGATACCCATGGTGGTTTAATTAATTTAGGACACTCCGTATATAGTATGAATTTTTTAATAAAAAACTGGTAAAATATATCAAATGCTTTACTTGAACAGTGAAAATCTATCAAATTTTCTACTGAATGTATAAAAATCTTCTAAATTTTCATTTGTAACTACCAGAATCTACCAAATTTTCAATGGCAATGACATCCTGTAAATAGTATTAAATTTTTAACTAATACTGGTCAAATATATTAAATTCTTGACTTGAACAGTGAAAATTTATCAAATTTTCATCTGAAAGTATCAAAATTTGCTAAATTTTCA
Organism: Othius punctulatus; assembly: GCA_951805005.1. Taxonomy (NCBI): domain Eukaryota; kingdom Metazoa; phylum Arthropoda; class Insecta; order Coleoptera; family Staphylinidae; genus Othius; species Othius punctulatus. The sequence goes on from CATORJ010000270.1 coordinate 81,913, forward strand.
TCTGTAACTACCAGAATCTACCAAATTTTCAGTGGAAAATATCTATAAAATATCTACATACATCATTTTTTTAAACTTAAATACTAACAATCTGTCTGATGTTTTCCTAGCTTTCATCTCATCTGTCAGATACAACGTTGATAATGAAATCGGACTATAGGTGCCAAAATTTGTGGGTTCAGCAATTTTGATAGTCAAAATCTATCAAATGTGTTGAGACATGTTTATTCAAATTGTCCAGTCCCAACCCAGCCGTAACTCCACCGAATCAACCTTGCTCAAGTGTCATAAAGCTCAAGTTCTGGTAAACGGTTTGACAGATTTCAGCCGAACATTTGACTAGTTTGGAACACTTCACATTAAAAATTTAAAAGCTTTTTTATAGTTGCAACTAAAAATTTTGATCACAGCATCATCAATTTTTTGTTTACAAAAAAACTCATATTCTGTTGATCACTTTCCAGAAATCCGTCAAATCGGTTAGGCACTAAGCTATTCCAATTAAATCGGACCGTAGATGTTAAAATTTGTGTGTTCAACACCTTATTACTACTGAAATAAAAAATCCTTCAGTCAATAAGGTCAATAAGTCAATAAAAGATATCCAGAATTTGACAAGTTAAAAATAGATATATTCTGTGAAAGTTGAAATAACTACTGAAAACTTTCTAATAGGGCGATTCCAATAGAAGCAATAGGTAAAAAAATGACATGTAACTTTGATAAAAATTTAGGACCGTAGATGTCAATTAATTCGGACCGTAGATATCAAAATTTGTGTGTCCAACACCTCATTACTACTGAAATGAAAAATCCTTCAAATCAATAAAAGATTACCAGAATTTGACAAGTTAAAAATAGCTATATTATGTGAGAGTTGAAGTAACTACTGAAAATTTGAATAAACTGATCTGATCCTGAATATTTAAATTCCTAAATGCAGATTACCCTAAAAAAAACAGCTCAACTAATTTTTGCCGTTCTCACATCTTTAATAGATGTGAAAAACAGAAAAAAATAATTAAGGCAAACTACATAAAACGAAAAAATCATCATCAGTATGTGAAAAGAAAACAGTAATTTTTTTAAAATAAATTGAACTACAAAATCTGTGAAATGTGAATGTGACTCGTCAAATGTGAAAGTTGAAGTAACCACTGAAAAGTTAAATTAACTGATTTGATCCTCAATATTTAAGTTAGTAAATGCAGATTACCCACAAAAACAAACCGGTAAACTAATTTTGGCTATTTTCACATCTTTATTGGATATGAAAGAACAGCAAAAATTAATTAAGCCACCTAAATTAAACTACAAAAAAAAAAGAAAAAAATGAGTATGTGGAAAGAAAAAAGTAAAAATTATTAGATAAATTGTTCTACAAAAAATGTGAAAATCACAGCAATACAAAACAAAACAAACATTTTTGGTTTTTATTCTAATTGAGCGATTCAAATAAAAGCAATAGAAAAAAAATGAAAATAACATGTAAATTTAATGAGAATTTTCGAATGAAATGACAATTACAATTTTTTTTTTCAAAGTTATAGGCTTGACAGGGCCCATAAAAATCAGGACCCTAGACATTTGTCTCATTTGTCTAAGCTATGATCCAGCCCTCTTTGGGCTATCTATACCAGAAATAACAGGTAACTATACATTATAATAATAATAATCCCTACTACTCCTCTCCAACATTATTGACACTGAAGTATTAAACAATATCAACATAATTACTTAAGTTATAATTTTTTTTAAATATTTAATTTTATTGGGAAATATTAAATCATTATAAAAGTCCTACCAACTTTCGATAGATTTACTAATAGCATGAATTATACTAAAGTTTAACATTATAAGGTCCCTAACCAGTATAGTATAATTGGAATCACTCCATAACTTTCAGCATGAAGTGTTAATTAGTTATTTGGTTTGCATCCCCGTTGAATTCTATTACATTTAATACAGTAATTAAATAGATATTAAAGAGGAATGAAACTACTTTGAAATGCCACGAGCATTCTCTCTATCATTAGGAAATTCTTGTTCGATTTTCACTAACCCACCTCATGCTGTCGACTTGGTAATGGTGTACGTAGGAATTTTTATAACTATCTCCGTTCTCTTATTGAGCATAATTTAAGCGGAGTGCATCGTCGAGTTGGCTGCGTTCCAACAAGGACGCCCGTCATTGTTACGGTACTGAAAATTTCCCAAAAATATCTCGAGAGCCTTTTAAATCCACCGGAGCTCGAGATAATTGCACTTGCTTGGTATCTAAAGTGTGTCGGAATGTTTGCCAAATTAATCTCACTAAACGTTAAAATGAACTTTTAGCAAAACCAAATAAAATTACAGGAATAAGGTTAAAGAAAAGTGCATTAAAAGTGTTCTTTATCAAACCTATAATTCTACTATAACTGTGCTTATGTAATGTACTGAATAAATAAATTTGATTTGACAAAAAAATCATTTGTTCAATTTATTTTTTTACAAATTAAATAATTAAAGAGACAGTAACTTTCTCATTAATCCCCTTAATAGTAGGAACCTTAGGCGATTATCGTAACAGCGATTGAAATGTAAAATTGCATCACATACAAGCGATAGTAGAAATTATGCCAATTACTTGTTTTTTTTAATGTAATTCACAATTAACATAATGTTTTTATTTGATATAAGCTGTACGAAGCCTTGTTTTGTTTCAGAGTGCTGAAAATCTCATGGATGGATATTCTGGAGCTAAAAATCTCACCTCAGAATAAGAAAGCCAATCAGAAGTAAGTGCTCGTGTTTGTTAGTTCTGCAGGTTACTGAATCGATGTTGACCTGAAGCGCACACATCCACACAAACAACACGTGTCCACGGCAAAGTAGCTCCATGTAGTGTGCGAAGTAGCTAATAGTGGACAGTACGGCATATGTGTATCTGTCGGTTGCGTTTCGTGTCAATCAGCAATGAATAATGTAATTAGATCGTAATCAATCATCGGCCGTGGCTGCAGCTGTGTTCCTCTCACTCAGAGAGCCGATCAATTACACACTCGTCGGCATACATATGCAAACGCTTGTAGGCATGGTAAATAACACCATTTAGGGGAAACACCCTGTATAGTTATGCAGTTGCATTTTACCATCGAGTAAAAGAGTTTGTAGAGACCAAACAATTTTACATTTCTCTAGAGCAGGGATCTGCAAACTTTTATGCCTGAAGAGCCTGCCCCTTAGCACGATTTAAAAAAAAATCGAGAGCTATACACATATTTTTACAATTTAAAGTCATTTGATAACAAATTATGATTTTATGAAAAGGAGAAAAATATTACAAATAAATCGCAAAAAATTATCCGCATTTGTTTTAACCAATTTAAGCAATTACATTGCATTTCGTTGGAACGTTTCTGTACGTTCAGTATACTACTAACTTTTAATTTAAGTCAAGACAAAAAGGTCGAATCAAAAATTTGATTTCTAATTCCACCATTAATGACATTTATATTATTTGTCTTGTTTTTCAGCTCATATAATTCTGAAAAGCTACTCTAATATTGATAAGACTTATGCCTACCTTATGCGAATCTTTCATAACAGTCTGCCTGTGCTGTGAAATCAAATTGCATTTTTCTTTCTCCAGTTCTTTTGCTTAAGCATCAAGACGTACAAATTTTGAGCCCCATATAAGTCTTTCATTGTCAAGTTTGTCATCAATTTTGAATGTCATATTCTATTTATCCCTTTAGAATTTTGAGTGTAACTGGAATTTGCAATAACTGTTTTGGATTATTATTTGAATCTAAATTTATTTTTGAAATTTTAATTGTCCTCGTAATACTTTCTGTTGTATTACTGAAATAATTGTGACAAAATGTAATTTTGTATGTCAACCCAATTTTTACTTTTTTTTTTTAAATATCACAGACAACTTTTGCTTTTGTGACAACTTTCATATGACCACATAGTTTAAATTTCACTTTTAATTGTAGGTTTTCAAAGCCACACTTAGGAACACAAAGAGCCACATGTGGCTCGCGAGCCGCAGTTTGCCGATCACTGCTCTAGAGCAGTGGTTCTCAATCTTTTTTTAATCGCGACCCATTTTAGGATGTTATAATATAATATAATATGTTTATTAATGTTAATACTTACATACAAGTTTACATACGTCATAAATACAAGGCAAATACAATAGAGTTTAAAATTGGTAAAATTTCTTCAGATGTAATCAATTAATCAAATCAATCTTTTTGTTAAAATACAGAATTAAATGAGTATTGGTTAGAAATTTATCCCAGCCATAGTAAATAGCAAATAATAATATATCTAACACACAAATTCGGAAACAAATCATGTCCGTTAAAACTATCTAAGCGGAAATATAGGTTTCTTTTCTTTTCTTTATAGATGAATTATAATATTGAGTAAACGTGTACTAAAATATAGCATTTGGGATTGCAAAATAAATAATATTAATAAATAAACAATGTACAACCTTGTAGCGAAAATTTTCATTTAAATAGAAACTTATTTTCGTCGAATTTGCGGAAAGTAACTTAAATAAAGCTCTAATGAGTTTCAATGGGAATAGTTGGAAAACTGTCAATGGGGTATGTTCCGATTTTCATATTTTCTATAAAAGCGAAGATTTTCATTCCAAAAACCAACATGTAAATGGAAAATTAGGCATATTCCTTAGAAATTACAAAATGTTTTCGAAAAAAGCACAAAGTTCTGAATAAAAATTATATAAATTTTATTGTAAATTACAAATTTACAATACAATACAATACAATACATATACAATAATTATGTAAATATTTTACAAATGAATATTGCGAATTTGTATTGGTGATTACATTTTTTGCAATCGAAACTTAAACAATTTCATGTAAATTGCATAGCGATCGTAATAAATTTAGTTGTAAATTACGAAATCTTCATTCATTCATTCACGAAATTCACGAAATTTCCATGGATTTTTTTTTATTACGTATACCATAACTTTCATTATAAATTGCAAAGTTTAATTGGACGCTGCCAATTTTTGTTGAAAATTATTAAAGTATTATTCAGAAATCAATTACTCGAAAAGTTGTTAAAATGTTATTTGCAGAAAATTGTGACTTACATGAAGGGCACTTAGCACAAACCCGATATGCAACCCAACCGGGTTGCTAGCTCTCTATGTCGGAGAGTGGGGCGAGTGAAATGGGGCTCCACGTAATTTTTTCTCACAGGTTACTCACAACTTAATTAAGGGGCTCCACAAATAAAATAGTTGACGGGGGGATTGACACTACTTAAAACCACGAAAATCCTCGTATTTGTCGTTCCTACAACGTGAACACAAAACTTGATATTTATTATTTGAAATTATTAAATAAGTGAAACAAACAACCTTGCTCAGTCAGCGCCTTAAAGGCAAAATGATTATATCTGTCAAACCAATTGTCAAATTTGACAGTTACGTCTCTAGATTTGACAATCAAACTCGTGTTTTGAATACTTGTCGAAAAAGTTATTGCTTACATTTTTATAAATAGATCTATAACGAGAGACAAAATTTTCCACTTTTAATGTTTAATTTGTTTTAGCCCACTGAACCAAATCCTAAAAGCACGGGCGTCACTTTTGAGACACCCTGTATATTTCAATCTACTAAAGATAATCACATTGCGATTGAAATATATTCAGCAAATAAATATTATTTGTAGGAAAGAGGTTATCAGGGTTCCAATTGAAACAATTGTTTCAAAAAATTTGATTGTTTTAAATTAAATGTGTATGTAAGAATAATTAATTCCACATATTTTCACTTTTGTGAAAATTATATTTCTTTGATACTTTTTATTAAACTACGATTACAATTTGTAACTTTTCATTAATTTTAGTAGTACAACTACTTTTAAAAATGCTCCGTAAATTTTAAATTTTCCGCAAATTTTTATCAATTTTCTGAAAATTTAATGAAAAGTTAAAAATTGTAATCGTAGTTTAATAAAAAATATCAAGGAAATATAATTTTCACAAAAGTGAAAATTTGTGCAATTAATTATCCTTACATACACATTTAATTTAAAAAAATCAAAGCTTTTGAAATAATTGGGCCAATTCAAGAACACTGATAACCTCTTTCCTACGAATAATATTTATTTGCTGAATATATTTCAATCGCAATGTGATTATTTTTAGTAGATTGAAATATACAGGGTGTCTCAAAAGAGACGCTCGTGCTTTTGGGATTTGTTTCAGTGTGCTAAAACAAATTAAAAATTAAAAGTAGAAAATTTTCCGTTTGTCCCTTGTTAAAGAGGTATATATAAAAATTTAAACAATAACTTTTTCGACCACTATTCAAATCACGATTTTGATTTCTTTATTTTGCCCTATCTAGAGGCGTAACTGTCAGATTTGACAATAGTTTGACAGATGTGGAAATATAAATAATATAAATAATATATATATATATATATATATATATATATATATATATATATATATATATATATATATATATATATATATATATAGTTTAAAAATCCTCCCTATATTTTGAAACTTCGGGAAAATTTTATCAATTTTCTGAAAAATTAATGAAAACTTAAAAATTGTAATCGTAGTGTAATAAAAGAATCAAAGAAGTATAATTTTCACTAGACTGAACATAAAAATATCAAAAATTTAAAACACTGCCTGTGAAAATGCTTTATGGTTTGCGAAATTGTATGAAACTTTATGAATTCCTCAGACATTTGAATCCAAAATTTCATTTCCTATCTACATTTCAATTAATATTGAACATTTTTATAAAGATTACTTTCACATTTATTTTGATTTTTCAATAAATTCCCACGACCATTGGTAAATTTGTACCAACAATTTTTCTTATTTATAAAATTTAAATAATGTGAGGTATATAATAGTGAGTAATAATAACATTTATTAATGTATGCCGTAAAGTAACTACATCTTAGTGAAAATGATATTTATTCGAAGTTTTTTGAAACTACCATTGATTATTTTGAAATTTTCTATCATTTGTAAGGAATTTGACGAATTTTCGAAATTTCTGGAGCATTTTCATAGATTGATTTTGTTACTTTTGTAAATTATGAAGTTATCATGTCAAGGAGTTTTATAAATTGTTGAGAAATTTGTCGAATTTTAGTGACCTGTTATAATTTTATGGAGCATTTTTAAGTAGAGTTTAAATTTCAAAAATGATGAAGTTTTTATTGTTACCTTACGCAGTTTTATGATTTTTTTAGGAATTTGATAAAATTTGGTGAAATTTCCTACAATTATGGAATGGTTTTTGGAATGTTTTGGAATGTTTATGGAATGTTATAGAATTGAATGCATTAATTTTGCAACTTTTGTAATTATGGAGTTTTCATTGATTTTAAAAGAGTTTTACAATGTTTTGAGATATTTGACGAATCTTGGAGTAAAAAAAAATCAAAATTTATGGTGCATTTTTATAGGCACATTTAGTAACTTAAAGTGAAAGAAATTTTATAAATTTTTGAGAAATTAGATAAATTTATGGAGCACGTTTGACGGTAACTTTGTAACTTTGGAAGTGTATTTAAAATTGCAGAACTGCCTGTAAATATGCTTCATATATTGAAAAATATACTCAAAAATTCCCAAAATTTCTTAAAAAATGACGGAAACTGGATAATTTTTTGAAGAAGTTTACACATATTCATTTAAGTAAACGATTCCACGATTTAGTCCACGATGAAAACCAAATTTAAAATACTAAGAATATTGTAAAAACTTCTTGAAAGTCATAAAAAAAGATTAGAAATCAACGAAAATTTCCAAAATACCTGAAATAATAAAAACTTCAAGATCAAAACTAGTTCTATTTATAAATTCAGTTAGAAAAGTTAAACTTAAATAATCGTCATAAATATTTCAAAAGCGGTGAAAAAAATCTAAAAATCCACGAAAGTGGACCACAATAAAGTCTACGAAGAAAAACAAATTAAAAAAAAAACTGAGAATATTGAAAAAAACCGACAAGTCTTAAGAACTATTGCTTCAGTAATAAAAAAATAGCATGCATAATATTGTGATGAGATATGCAGAAGTATTGGGTATCAAACAAATGTTACAGTAACGTGAACGTTACATAACAGCATCACATTCGAATGTCAGATGCTTTCATATCATAAATATATCTAACATTTGAATGTGCTGCTTTCAAGTAAAGTACACACTACTGTAACTTTGTTTTATTATACGCAGTACACTATCATAGTTATTCATAAACATTTGAACCATGGTTTAGCGGTGTTTTACAGAGGGTTACCATGGTTACTAAGATTAAACCACCGTTGAACCGTGGCTTAAATATTTATTAATAACACCGTACGTATCTAATCCCACAGGTTTTAAAGTAACCTGACATATATATTTTTTGCACGATGTCATTACGCGGACACCCCGGAAAACCTTAATACCCGCCCGGCTTTGGCTTGGCGCTGCAGAACATGTTGCTGCCAACATTTAAACTCGATTAACTTAATCTAGATTGCTATCTTTAATACTGTGAGGCGCGTTATTGCTGCAATATGCTAAATTAAACTTTGAGCGTTCTCGGGCTAATCGAATAGCGTCGGGGAAGTGCAAAAATCCTGGCCCGGTCGAATTTGCACATTGCAGTGGGCTAATCTAGCGAAAAACTGGAAATGTTTCGGGAGTAATCGCAGTAGTCATGCATACCGCGTCTGTGCCGAGATGTAATTTCGTACTAATGGAACTTTACAAAGTTCTTCGTATCTACATTTTTTTTAAATCGGTATTCTTCAATCAATTGTTGTTATGTAGTCTAAGTTTGATTTAAGGCGTCGATTACTCTACTTTTATGATTAATTTAATAGTTATTGGCGTTCAGGGGTACGAGAATGGCAAAATTTCTCGGCCAAAATAAAAATTCACAGTTCTTCGACGTCACACATAGGAGCAATTCCTGTATATGAAGTTTGGAAAAAAAATGTCACCATCGACAAAAACCTCGAAGATGACATTAGATATCAGGCAAATGTTTGGAAGCTGGTTTTAGAACGACTATTTAATATTGCTCTCATGTTATCTAAAAACTCATTAGCTTTCCGTGGTAATGTAGAAAATATAAATGATCAAAATAATTACAATGGACACTTTTTGTCACAAGTTGAATTAATTAGTAAATATGATGGAGTTATGAGCCAAGTTTTAGAAATGCCTTCAGGATGCACGAGATATTTAAGCCCTACAATTCAAAATGAATTAATTGAGTGTGCAGGAAATAATTTAAAAAGAATTTTAATACACAAAATTAAGATTTCTCCATTTCATGCCTTATTATTAGATACAACACAAGACATCTCGAAAAATGATCAGTTGAGCATTGTTCTAAGGCATGTGCACATTGCAAGAGGTAGCAATCAAAAAGCTATTAAATTTGAAATCCAAGAAACTTTTCTAGAATTTTATACTATGCAAGATCAATCAGCTGAAGGTATAAAAGAACTAATACTAAATTATTTAAAAGAGAAATATATTTCTATTAGCAAATGTTATGGTCAAGGTGCAAATGTGATGAGTGGTATCTATAATAGCTTGCAAACGAAAATAAAAACTATTCAAAAAAATGCCGAATATGTACATTGTTCCAGTCACAATTTATATTTAGCGATAAATGAAGCAATACGCAAAGAAATCGGATCATTTTTGTATGTAATACAAAATATATATTTATTCTTTGGAAAAAGTCTTAAGAGATGCGAGTTGTTGTCTCAATTTACCGGGGAATTTGAGATTTCTTAAAAAAAATTAAATCCAACTCGTTGGTCGGGCACAGTCACATCACTGACTGCTGCAAAACTACTTTATGTTCATATACTTAAGCATTGGTTGAAATTAATATCAATAGTAATAAAAAAGACGAGAGAGAAGAGGCACAACAAATAAAAAAACAGTATGGATAATTTTGATTTTATTTTTATGTGTGGTTTCCTGCATAAAATATTAGTTGATATTAATTATGCTTCAAAAAATTTACAAAGATATTGCCTACATGAAGCAGAGGAAAATCTAAACAGAGCATGTATGAAAACGTACGGAAACAATTTTCAAGATATATTTATGGAATCTTGAGAAATAGCAAGAAAATGGGGTATTGTTCCAGAATTTTCTAATAAACGACTAAAGAAGGCACAATATTATTTTGATGAATTTTTAACGCAACATAGCGTGAATCTCGTGGATAATATTTTAAAGTAAATATATTCTATTGCATATTGGATATAATAATTCAGCAACTCAATACTCGATTCACTGGAATGAAAACTATTAAGGATCGGACCAGTTGAATTCTAAAAAGCAGCAATTGCTATTACATAAAAAATAATAATATATGCATTGACATTGACATTGATTATTTGTTACAAAGAAATTAGAAGAAATACTTATTTTGAGATATTTAATAATAATAATAAAGAATATTTATTAGCAAAAAAGCTACATAATGTACAACATTTTAACATATTTTTTAGTTGATTTTTTCAACATTTTTATGAGCGAAGAATAATTTATGGCTGATATATCAGAAACAACGTATTTTATTGTCCGATGCTTTCTTTATACTCTGCAAAGTGGAGAAAGCATATCGACCTTTGTAATCTGATAAAACAGACTATTTGTGCCTACCTCAACCTCAAACCTCAAAATAGATTGTAGATATCGTAATAGTATACAGGGTGTTAATACTAAGTTGTAACACCCGAAAATGGCAGTTAGAACTCATTGAAACAAACAACTTTTGTTAGTTAAATTTTTTGAATTGAAGCCCAAGTTCATAATTATTGGCGTTCTTTTGTTTTTCGAAAAATCGTCATTACTCCCTTATTTTAAGAAATATTTAAAAAATACGAAAACGTTGTGCATGCGCTATCAGTTCTCTAAAACATTTGTATTCAAGATTCTTTTCTATTTTATCAAACAACAAAACGGCGACCGAACAAAAACTTCAAAACAAGATATTTTGAAAATCACTCGATTGATTTTTGAAAATAATACATTTATGAAATCCTTAAGCTATATTATAACATTTGTCTGAAACATTTTTTTCGATCTGTCCAAAAAAGTTATTATTCAAATTGAATTACAAGATAAATTTTAACAAACTGCAACAATCATTTAAAACAAAGCAGGCTAACCTTAAGTCCATTAAACAAGTTGAGGCATGTGTTTTCTGGTTTGTACGTTCAACTTTAAATACTTTGTGATCTTGTTCTTCAGAAATTTCTGCTTCATCTTGAAAAGTTTCTGTCACATTTATCACTAGTGTGCGAATTTTGCATAATTTGTGTATAAAATGCATAATTATCAAAACAGACAAATGTTATAAGATAGTTCAAGGATTTTATAAATGTTTTATTTTCAAAAATCGATCGATTGGTTTTCAAAATTTCTTGCTTAGAAATTTTTGATCGGTCGCCATTTTGTTATTTGATAAAATAAAAAATTATTGTAAATACAAATGTTTTAGAGAACCGAAAGCGCATGTTGAGCGTTTTTGTATTTTTTAAATATTCTTTAAAATAAGGGCGTAATGACGATTTTTCGAAAAACAAAAGAACGCCAATAACTATGAACTTGAGCTCCAATTTAAAAATTTGAACTAAGAAAAGTTGTTTATTTCAATGAGTTCTAACTGCCATTTTCGGGTGTTACAACTTAGTATTAACACCCTGTATATAAAATCAGCCAGGCATGTAATAGTTATTTATGAAAAAAGTTCGTAAAGCTGTTCTTTTTCTACGAGAGTGAAATTTGTTGAACGAGGCTCAGCCGTGTTACAACTTAGTATTAACACCCTGTATATAAAATCAGCCAGGCATGTAATAGTTATTTATGAAAAAAGTTCGTAAAGCTGTTCTTTTTCTACGAGAGTGAAATTTGTTGAACGAGGCTCAGCCGAGTTCAACAAAAAATGCCAATGGAAAAAAGCATGACTTTGCGAAAATGTATCATACAAAGTTTTTTCTATGAGTGATGTTTTTTCACGCACGTGCAAAAAAGCACAATTTTACGAAAATGTATCTTTCTACGATAGCTATGATGAAATAAAGCTCAAATTTGATGCAAAATACGTGCCTTTCTTCAATTGGTGAGTGAATGAATTGTATGTAAAACTTATTTTACCCACAGTTGATGTTTTTACGCACAGGTGATTTTTGTACTCACTTGTACTAAAAAGTATCACTTTACGCACTGCGAACAGTGCGTTAAAACTTAGTTTACGCACTGTCAATGAGGCAAAAATGCGAAAATGTATTATACAAAGTTTTTTTCTATCAGTGGCGTTTCACGCTCCTACAAAAATGCACTACTTTACGAAAATGTTATCATATAAAGTTTTTTCGATCACTGGCGTTTGTTCACGCTCATACAAAAAAAGAACTACTTTACGAAAATGTATCATATAAAGTTCTTCTACGACAGCTATTATGAAAAACAGCTAACATTTTATGCACCATACTATCTTTTTTTTAATTTGTGAGTGAATGAATTGTGTGTATAATTTATTTAACCCACAGTTGATGTTTTTACGCACAGCTATTTTTTTTTACACTTATGCTAAAAAGTATCACTTTACGGTCTGTATACAATGCGCAAAAACTTAGTTTACGCACTGTCGTAGAAAAAGATTATTTACAACCTTATAAAAAAAAACTTCCTCATATTTTTAACTACATTACAGATTTATAAGACAATCAATGTGACGTGCCAAAGTAAACTATTGCGACAGATAAATTTGCAAATACTACAGCAGTTTACGTTTAAACAAACTATGTTATTACATTTGTATGTTGTTGTATATAATAGTTATTTATGATAAAAGTTCATAAAGTTCCAGCGACAAAAAATGCCAGTGCGAAAAAGCACTACTTTATGAATATGTATGTAATAACTGCATTACATATCACTGTATGATGTACATATCAATCTAACATATTTTATATCCAGCTCTGGACTTCTCTATGCCTAAAATGCTTGATATTATAGTATTGGCGTGTTATTGGTTTGGAGTATGATAATACTATAAAATTAATATTGTTGTTATTAACTTATTAAAAGTTACATATGGAGTGTGATATGTCTAACAAAGACAGGATTGTGTAAATATGTCTCGGCTGAATTTGAATTACATATAATAATAATATCTTTCTGTGTACCTACACTGTGATATATCGATCATCCCGCAGAATTTTAAATGAGTTAGTTGAAAGGTCGGAGTATCCACAAATAAAACATTTTTTGTCAATGATGCACTAATTCGATGTGTGTAATTGATAGCAAATGATACATGTTCCACATTCACTAGAATACCAATGACAACAGCCCATAATATGGACTTCACTTCTTCAGTTTGTTCACTTTTCACGGTTCATTTTTTAGGTGTACAAGTATAGTGAATATTTGGTGTAGTGCAATTTGTATGTACTAGTACATTTGTTTTGTGACGTGTTTCTTTCTCGTTCGAACCCAATTTGTAACCAATTTGTATGTTCAGACTTTTTATAAATTCTATCTATCTATCTATCTATACTGGTGGAATATACAGGGTGGAATATACAGGGTGGCTGATTTTTCATTGGCCAGCTTGTATCTGTTGATTAATTAAAAGTACAAAAAAAGTGTAATAAGGAACTTGTCAAACGCAAGCTGGTCGGATTCATTTTATGGAACCAAGGTCCATACATATTTCTTCAGAATCAGAATTAATGGGAAAGTGTGACAGTTTACGGAATTCTTATTCCGAAATATTTCCTCTGCAATTACCTATTCAGTATAAGAATGCTATACATCGATTAAAACCTGATCTTAAAGAAAATATGACTAATAAAGACTTCGGTAATCTATTATTGCAAAAATATGGTTCATTAGAAAGTGATTTTTCAGAGATTTTGACAGCTATTCTTAACGATTCCGGCAACAGTTGCTTCTGTGGAAAGGACTTAGTAATCTAAATAAAATTATACAAGATTACAGAGGAAATACTATTGGACAGTCGCGATTAAAACATCTTGCATTACTTGCCATTGAACATCAAGAAACGTCGAAATGGAGTTAAAATGGAGCCTTTTGCTCAAGCGAAAGCTAGAAAACGAGTATTTTAATTTTTTGTTTCTTTAAATACCTTATGTTGTTTTATATTATTTATTATCAGAATATCTAATAGTTATATGATTTGAAGTGAAGTGTATTTATAGAAAAACTTTTAATTTGTTTAATTTCTATGTTTATTTTCATGTTTCGTGCAATAATTTAGTTTACTAATTAATTTTTAATAAATTACATAGCTATGAATTTACTTTGTTTTATTCGGATTTGAACATATGAACATATGTTTGTCATATTTTCTACTAGAAACTTAAAAACTTAATATACTGCATATGTACCTGTATGTAATGTGATAAATATTTGATAGTATGGGGGGGCCCTTTAAAATTTTGCTTAGGGGGCCACAATTCCTAGCTACGCCACTGCAACCATCATTCCCCGCTACTCTGGCTTCGTTACTCAGGTAAATATGTATTCGAACTCATGCAACATGTGTTTTATTGTTTCGTTTATTAACGACTTAAATAATAACTTAATAAGAATATAATGCCATTATACAACTTACCTCCCTTACTTAAAACTTTTATAAGTTCGTCTTCAAGTCGTAATTCTTTGGTTCACCAATAATTACTTCTGGATTGCTATAAGAATGTTGTCGAGTATTAAAAGCACATTACAAGTGTAATAGACATGTCATCAGTAAATGTATGATACGTTGAAAACCACCGCGAAGGAAAATCGAATTAGGGCTGCTTAAAAATTCATAAAGTGCATATCGTGTAAACACCGATAGCTCCCGGTGAGTCGATAATGGGCGGCTCTACTCGCGGTTCGAAGCCGACTTACTCGCTTCGGAAAAATGTGAAAGGAAAAGCGATGATAAAATCTCGTTACATCGCAGTATCGCGAAATAATAAATGCACGACGAAAATATGTGCGCATGCGAGACGCATGCCGCAAACTAAATTATTACATCGCGGCGTAAAGTGCGGAGTTATTGCCACATCCCCTTTATTTTTCTCCGCCGCGCTAATGCGATTTGCGGCGCTTCCCTTTGATCTGGAAATCTTTATCCATCTTCATCGCCGTTTCCATTGAAGTGCACAGCTTCCGCATCCAAATATTCCCTCACGAATTAAAAAGATCCCCATTAATCGCGTGTAAATTGGCGAACAGTTAAATTATGACTGGTGGTCGGTTATAAAAATTGCCTGCCAAATAAACTGCGACCATCAAGCACATTATATTTTACGAGTGAATTTTTTTGTGTTACATCTATCCAGCAAAGCCTTGTATCCGTCCAATTAAAAACGAATACGCGTGACGGTGGATTATTGCAATGCGCAATTAGTGTTCGTATGAATGTTGGCGGCCTGTTTCAATGATTGTGAGTGAAATATCCTATAATTCGTGCAAACACGTGCCTTTAGCAGTTGAGTATTAGACATACTTACAGTTTTTGTTATACATATGTGCTCCTAATGTGCAGTTATAACGTAGTTACAGAATTATTAGTGGATAAGGATTGCTTTAATATTCCTATAAGAGATAATAGTTATTATGGCAAAAGTGTGTTATACTACAAATAACTCACGCTGAAAATACTTTGTGGGATACTTTTCTGGAGTGACTTACGTAGAATAATACACGTGAACCATACGACATTTTATCCAACTCCTAAAACGATAAAGATGAAGATTTTAGATCATCCTTTATACCTAGAAGAGATAATAGTTATTATGGCAAAATTGTGTTATACTACAAATAAGTCACGCTGGAAATACTTTGTGGGATACTTTTCTGGAGTGACTTACATAGAATAATACACGTGAACCATACGGCATTTTATCCAAGACCTAAAAAGATGAAGATGAAGATATTAGATCTATGGAAATTAGATCCTTTACAAATTGCATCACAAACATTTTGGGTGGTGCGCCATAGTGTGCATCAACGATATCTGCTATTGTTTCACTAGATTTGTGCTGGTTTTATATTACTAACAAAGTAATCTGTGTGTGTTTTTTGCCATCGTTTCTTCTAATTAATTCGTCAGCATGAGGGCAAACCTCTGCGAGCCTTTGTTTATTGATGAAAATGGGCAATTGGTTGTTTGATAATTGGTCAGTTCATGGATAGAAGTAACACTCCCGTGAATTTATATTGAAATTGACTTAAAATTTAATTATATTACTTGAGTTTTACTATACTTTCTAAATAGAATTGTGCGTTTTACATGTACCTAAATTGCTCTTATGACTCGCGTTTTCTAGCGGAATATTTAGGCCTACTTGCACGATTGAGAAGCATCTTTAGGCATGGTTCAGTTACCTATACATTGCCCCCCCCCCCCCAAAGAGGGGGCTGACAGAGCCTGGGGGGCGCGATCAGAGGTGCTTGTCATGCTGTAAAGTACTAGATATTATAAACAACAGGAAAAATAGATATATGAATAGTAGACAAGAAATGATTTAAAATGGTGGAACTATACAAAAGTTATTGTTAAAAAGCAGTTTTTTTAGATAATTTTATTTTTAGCCTTATTGTTAGCCTATTTGTTAAGAAAGTAATTTAAACCATTATAAAAACCATTATTAATAGGACAAGAATTGCTATTAACAGTATATTAAGGGTAATCTTTTTATAACAAAATTAATCAGAAAACTTAAGAAATGCTACTGAAAATGTTAATTGTTGTATAGTGTCAATGTTGTTTTCAACGTGCGATCTGATAGCTTTTTACATTTTTGCACTAAGCCATAAAAAATAGACAAATTTTGGCAGTATCTATTAAATAATGTACAGGTTTTCACAGCTGAAGCTAAGAATTTGACATATATTGATAGTTGCAATTGATAATTTAACAGATATCGACGGTTTTAATTCAGAATTTAACGTATGTGAACTGTTGCACTTAAAAATCTAATAGATGTTTACATTTTGAAACTGGGATGTCAAAAATTGACAAAATTTAACAGATTCAAGCAGTATCTATTGAAAAATTGACAGATTTTAACAGCAGAAGCTTTGAATTTTATAGATTTTGAATGTCTCAGTCGGAAATTATAGCGATTTAGAAAGTTGTTAAAAATTTTACTGATTTTAAAAACTATAATTGTAAATTTGGCAGATTTCGGCAGAGAAATAATCGAAAGCATCGCGAGGTCAACAATTAAAAACTAATTTTATCGGATCTAAAATTGAACATACGATAGAGATAGTGATGATAATAATTATAACATTGAAGTCCAAACAGAAAATCAGTGTCAAATGGATTGACGAGCGCAAAAATCAACCGAAGAAGAAGGTAATGTTAGATGTGAATATGTTTCATCTGAAGAACAAATGGAAATCCTTGTATTGTAATGTATTTACAAGACAGTTGAAATAAGTTCGATTAGACTTTTGAATGCAATTTACGACAATAAAACTTCTATTTATATTTGTCAGAATCCGTCTCACCATAAAATTGTTTTGTACAGTAGGTACTGTGTCTTTAGCTGATAGATGGTTCAGCAGATGGGCAAATTAATTGGAAATAAGGCAAAGAAGCACAACTAGCATTTCCAAAATGATTTTGATAAGTATGTTGATTTTAGTGAGATCGTTGAAAATATTACGTCGAAAAGTCTATACCTATTGAAGTTCAAATTGAGACCAATCAATTTCAAATTGAGACCAATCAAGTTCAAATTAAAACCAATCAATTTCAAATTGAGACCAATCAATTTCAAATTGAGACCAATCAATTTCAAATTGAGACTAAACAAAATCAAGTTGACACTAAACAATATCAAGTTGTCATAATAAATTTGATTTGTTTACCCTCAACTTGATATTGTTTGGTGTCAACTTGATTTTGTTTAGTCTCAATTTGAAATTGATTGGTCTCAATTTGAAATTGATTGGTTTCAATTTGACATTGATTGGTATTAATTTGAACTTGATTGGCCTCAATTTGAAATTGATTGGTCTGAATTTGAACTTGATTGGTCTCAATTTGAACTTGAAAAGGTATAGAAAATATACATACATATTGGCGTATATACTCCTGTGGAGTTTCCTCCATCGGAGGTTTATAAATCCATTTGGTTGGATTAGTTCCTTCATCTATCATTTATTTTGCGTGTCCACGCTTTTTGGTCTTTCGTTTTCACTTCCCATTTGACGATGCCCAGTTCTTGTAAATCCTCCGTCACATGCTGTATCCATGTCTTCCGCGGTCTTCCTATCCTTCTCTTATTTGTTGGTTTCCATCCCATTATATATATATTTTTTTTGCATCGTTTTCACTTTTTCTCCATATATGCCATAGCCATTTTATCCGGTGTTGTTTTATAATTTTTACTATTGTTTCCCCTTGTAATTCTTCTGTTATTACTCTGTTTGTCCTTCTTTTGAAGATTCCATCATCTATCCTTTGTGGTCCGAGTATGGCTCTCATGATTTTTTGTTCGAAAACCTCCAATCTATTTTCGTCTATTTGTGTTAATGAAAGTGTCTCCGCGGCATACGATATAATTGGCATTATTAGTATCTTAGACTAATAATTCTTCTGTTATTTCTCTGTTTTTCCTTCTTCTGAAGATTCCATCATCTAGTATTTGTGGTCCGAGTATGGCTCTCATGATTTTTCGTTCGAAAACCTCCAATCTATTTTCGTCTATTGGTGTTAATGTAAGTGTCTCCGCGGCATACGATATAATGGGCCTTATTAGTGTCTTAGATATCTTAATCTTGGTGTTTTTGCGTAATTGTTTACTTTTGATTGTTCGTATATTTGCATAGAATGCTTTGTTTCCTATTATTAACTCTTCCTTAATTTCGTTGTCATTTCTACCTTCGTGTTGTATGGTTACTCCTAGATACCTCAACTCTTGGGCGCATTGATAGAATGTTTCTCCTATTTTTAGTTCTTTTCGTTGGCTTTTTGCCGTTGTAATTATTATTTTTGTTTTCTTCGCATTGATTTTTAACCCAATATTCCGGCTTTCTTTTATTATTTCTTCAAGTGTTTACTTTAATAGTGACTGCTGCTTTGATATTATTGTCAGGTCATCTGCATACGCTACAAGTTGTGTTCCTCTGTTTCTAATGAACCTTTGTTTATGTTTCTAACAACATGGTCTAGTGCCATTTTAAACAATGTTGCTAATAAAGTATCGCCCTGTCTTATGCCTTTGGTAATAACAAATTGTTTTGTCTCGCCTCTTCAAGTTATCACTGTTGCTTTTGTTTTTGTGATTATTAGTTCTAGGAGTCTTTTTATCTTGTCAGGTATTTAAAGGTTTTGTATGGTTTTAATTAGTTTCTGTCTATTCAGTGAGTCAAAAGCCTTTTTGAAGTCTATAAAAATTAGGATGCTTTTGTTTTTGTGATTATCAGTTCTAGGAGTCTCTTTATCTTGTCAGGTCAGGAAGCTTTTGTATTATTTCAATTATTTTCGGTCTTTTCAGTGAGTCAAAAGCCTTTTTAAAGTCTATAAACATAAGGTATACTTTTAGGTTGTATTCATTTGTTTTTTCAATTATTTGCTTTACTTTGTGTATGGCGTCTGTTGTTAATCTGCCCTTGATAAACCCACATTGGTATTGTCCTATTTTGATGTGTTTTAGTAGTTGTTTGTTTATTATTGTTGTTTGTATTTTGTCGGCTGCATTTAATATCGTTATACCTCTATAATTATCGCATTGTCCGATATTTCCACCTTATAAAATTGTCACAATTCGTCCATTTTTCCACTCTTCTGGCATCTCTTCTCCTTCCCATATCGCCTTTATTATGTTGTGCAGGAATTTGCATAGGTTTTCTCCTCCATACTTTATCATTTCATTACTGATCTCGTCCTTTCCTGCAGATTTTCCGTTCTTCAGTGACTTTATCGTTTCCCTTACTCCTTCTATTGTGGGGGCTTCTATGCTTCTTGTGTTAGTTTGTGATTCCATGGGTCTGGTCATGTATAAGTTTTTCTCTATAAGCATGTGTTCAAAATATTTCGTTCACATTTCTTTTTCTTCTTCTTCATTTTCGGCCATTTATCCATTGCGCTTTTTTACTCCGCTTTTGATGGTATTTCTATTCTTTGCACTGAGTGCGTTTATTTGCTTGTAGGACTTTCTGCTATTGTTGCTTTTATTCTCCGATTCTAATAGTCCTAATTCCTTATCTAGCCATTCATTTATTTATTTTTTTACTACTTTATTTGCTTTTCCTCTTTTTTCGTTGTATTTTCTCTTGTTTTCTTCAGTTTGATTCCACATGTCTTTCGCCCATGCCTCGGCTTTCTCACTTACAACTTCCTTACATTTTTCATTCCACCAGCCTTTATTGGGTGGTAATTTATTTGTTCCCAAGACCCTTTTCGCCGTATTGTATATTCCATTTTTTTACTTGCCGCCCTTGCTCTTCTATATTATTTAACGGTTCAGTTTCTCCTAACTCATCCTTTAATTTTTGTTCGTATTTCATTCTTGTTGCTAGGCATTGTAGTTTTTCTACATTCCACCATGCTTTTTTAGCTTTCTTCATTTGTTTTTGTATTCGCTTCTGTTGTTATTTTCGCTACTACCATATAATGGTCTGTATCTGCACATGGTTTGCGTTTAGTTAATACGTCCTGTATTATTGCTTGTCTTTTCTTTGAAATTAGTACATGGTGGATTTGGTTTTCGGAATTTCTATTTGGAGCTCTCCACGTTGCTTTCCTTCTTTGGTCATGTGTGAATTTCGTGGTAGAAAATATACTTTAAGATAATATTTGATACTGCTATGGGGTGTCAAGCTACCCTTAGCGCTAAATATAGAGGGCCCATCAGGGGGCCCCGGCTAGAATGTGGGGCCATGACTTCTGACTTCTGACTTCTGACTTCTGACTTACAGATTTCTGAATCTGTGCATAACTAGTATATAATTATCATTATTTTCTTTTTAGGACACATCCACCCTACGAGTATCTAAACTATAATACAACTCAACCAGTTAAATCGATTACAAAAGCGACATTTTATTCAAATGCTGTCAAAAATGTAATGTAATTTTTTTTTCTCTATACCTTGTGTCCCCTTGTAATAGATTTATTTCCGGCCATAAACGTCTCCGGAAAATGGCCATGTATACACGCCGTACCATTCAATTGCGGCAATCATTAAAAGGTCCGAGGTCCGGGCGCACTCATGCAAATTTATACAATAACTGGGCGTAGAGGCAAGGGGGCTAACCGGATTACTCCGGGCACAGGGCCACGATTAGGACGGAAATTGACTGTTGCCGTCCCGGAAAATATGTGCGCCCCAGTCAGTTGTAGGCAGCACGAAGCGCACAATTTCACCATTTTTTTACGTGTTACTCAAGCAGAGTAATGTTTATCCAGTTAGTAAAACTTGATTCAATATTCAGTTTGTTGGCGTAAAGAATTTGTGAAAGTAATATTTTGTATGTGATTGATATAAAATGTGTGTTTACTTCGTAAATGTATTTAAAAAGATCTGTTCCAATTTACCCAACGGAATTTCTTAAATGATTTCAGGAAAATAATAGTCCGTTATTTACTTTTAACCGAATTGATACAATTATTGAGTATTAACAAAATTTAGAAATCTTCTAATTCTTAGAATTAGAAAAAATATCTAAATAGGAAACAAATTCTAGATATCAAACAATAAATTTACTATATATACAGTGTGTTTCAAATTAAACCTCCCAAATTGTCATTTCCATCCATCAGATGGCAATTATTTTTCTGTAGAAAGAGGTAAAAAATAGAAGTTTGGCTTCTGTCACTGTCAGTTAAAAACAATTACATATATATTAAATATGCGCAGAATAAATTTACAAAAACGAGTTTTAAATGTGAAATTGTTGCATCAATTCCAAGTATTCAATTGTAATATCAATAATACGTATGACCTGTGTAGAACTATATGTTCTAAGCACCAATAGCCCATTATTATTATTATTATAAGTAGGACATACAAATAACAATGATTTGTTGTAAATCTTGAAAGTTCAAATGATGACATTGACAATAATGACATGACAATAGATGGATAATACATATACCTGTACTAAAACATGGCTTAGTTGCCATATTTACTTTTTTATTTTTGCCCTAAATAAGCGTCATCTGGTGGATGGAAATGGCGATTTGGGTGGTTTAATTTGAAACACCCTGTATATGTTTAGTGTGCCCATAGATTGTCCGCCCTTAATAAGTATACAGGGTATCTCAAAAACTATGCCATCCTTTATAAGGCTACATTATTAGTCCATGCAGAGTAGGAAATCGACTGCAGAAGATTTTTCAAAAGATTAAAAAAAATTACACATTATTTTCTAAATAATTGTGTAAAAACAATTGATTTCAACAAATTTGTTTTCAACTTTGGAGCGTTTTAAATGGACACCGAAAATTTTCGGAAAAATATTATAAAAAGAGAATCTGCATACGCAATTTCACATCCTTATAACTTCAAAACTTCAAAATAAACTATCACAGGAAAATGTTGTTTGTAGATTTGGAGTCATATTGGTTAGTAGCATGAGACGTATAAAGTATGGACATCATTTTTGAGACACCCTGTATTACACCAAATTATTAATATTCTACCCCATTATTTTCTAAATAATTGTGTTAAAAAATTGATTTCAACAAATTTGTTTTCAACTTTGGACCGTTTAAATAATTGACACCGAAATTTTTGGAAAAATGTTATAAAAAGAGAATCTGCATACACAATTTCACATCCTTATAACTTCAAAACTTCAAAAAAAATTATGACAAGAAAATGTTGTTCCTAGATATGGAGTCATATTGGTTACTAGCATAGTAAAATGTTATAAAAAGAGAATCAGTGTACACAATTTCACATCCTTATAACTTCAAAAGTTCAAAATAAACTATCACAGGAAAATGTTGTTTGTAGATTTGGAGTCATATTGGTTAGTAGCATGTGACTTATAAAGGATGGACATCATTTTTGAGACACCCAGTATTACACCAATATATTTATTTTCTACCCCATTATTTTCTAAATAATTGTGTTAAAAAATGGATTTCAACAAATTTGATTTCAACTTTGGACCGTTTTAATAATTGACACCGAAATTTTTGGAAAATGGGAGATGGCACGATATGGACATTTTTGTTTTAAAGAGTCTAGTAAATAAATGAGGAAATATTTGAAAAGTTACTAATAGAATTGAAAACTTCAATTATTTCACTACTGAAAGAAAATAAGATAATAAACTTTCTTTTACTCTAAGTTGTAGTTTTTAGAAAATCGCGATTTTTAGTTTTTTTGGTATAACTTGAAAACTGCTCGGACGTTTTGAAAATTTTCAACATAATCTGAACCAGCATACAAAACGTCGTTTAGTATTTTAAAGTGAGATTTTTTATAATTACCTTGTATCACAATATTAAGCATTTTTTGTGCATTTTTCAGCAATATTGTTTTCTATTTGTATCATATAAAGTGATATTTTAATCATTTGTTGTACCATAGTGAGCAGTTTTCATGCAGTTTTGAACAATTCATGTTAAATTTATAACTTATTTCGTGGAAATGTACACATTTATACATGTTTATTAAACTTTAAACATATTTCGTACCTTTGTGATTATTTTTCGTGTAGTTTTGAGCAGTTTGTGTCCTTTTGAGGCACAATAAGTGCAATTTTTTTCATTTTTCGTATAATATTGAGCATTTGTCGTGCAGTTGTGTGCAATTTTTGTTAAATTTACAGCATATTTCGCGTAAGTTGGAATGTTTTTACACATTTAATTCAATTTTGAACATTTTTCAGCATTTTCATGCTGGTTCACATACAAAACGTCGTTTAGTATTTTAAAGTGAGAGTTTTTTATAATTACCATGTTTCACAAAATATGAAGCAGGTTTTGTGTAGTTTTCAGCAATATTGTTTTCTAGTTGTATCATATAAAGTGCTATTTTAATCATTTGTCGTACCATTGCGAGCAGTTTTCATACAGTTTTCATGCAGTTTTGAACATATATCATGGAAACTTACATATGCATACATATTTTTTAAACTTTAAGCATTTTTCGTACCTTTGTGATTATTTTTCGTGTAGTTTTGAGCAGTATGTGTCCTTTTGAGGCATAACGAGTGCTATTTTTATCATTTATCGTACAATATTGAGGATTTTTCGTGCAGTTGTGTGCAATTTTTGTTAAATTTACAGTATATTTCGCCTAAGTTGAAATGTTTTTACACATTTAATTCAATTTTGAACATATTTCGTGTTATTGCGAGCATTTTCCGTGTAATTATTCTGTGTAAATTGTTTCGCATATTTTTATTATTTATGTTACTAATACTAGTACTAATACTACTACTTATACTACTATAACTAATATTCCGTGATAAAAATAAAACGCTTATATAAAAATAACTAAAAACATCCAAATCTGAAAAACACAGATTCTACATCTACTAACATTACTAAATCACATCTACAAACATTAGAAACTATATGGACTGTCTAGTTTACGAATAAAGCAAAAATTTGTAATATTTACTATTCGAACACAACAAAAAGTCTGAAAGCAATCAATATTTTTGAGAAATTTTGTATAATATATAACTATGCATAAGTAAATAAATAATTGACTTGATTAAATTTGTAAGATTTATAACTTCTGTTCTGAGAAGTCTTAAGACATGTTTACTTTTAAATGCTCTTGAAACTGAAATACTTTTAAACTCTTAAGAGTTTACTTTGCACATTACTTGTAAGTCTACTGAAGATGACTGCCTTGCAGTTGAAATGTACATTTAGTTATATAAATGTGTATTGGGAAAAAGGTTATTCTCCTTGTTTTATTTCTTACGAGCAGCTAGAGTAAAAACTAAGAACAGAAATATGCCATGAAACAAAATAATAAAATAGTTGAGTAACTGATTAAAATTGCGAAGTTTATAACCATAAGTGTTTTAAAAATAAAATACTTTTGGAACTAAAACATTTTTAAGAGTAGGGAGGCCGAAAATTAAATTCTGAATTCTCCTCAACGGTCTTAAGCAGAGTTGGAATAAATTATGATTTAAAAAATAAACCATCCTCGATTTTAAAGAAATCATAAAAATAATGATGTTTTCATATTTTTGTTTTTTTTTTTAATTTGTGATCAGTTTTTGTTAGGGTAAATGTGATTTAAAGCAATGAATTCAAATCACGATTGCAACCATATGATTTTCTTTTAATAAATCATTGATTTTATTTCAGCACACGCAGCAGGCGTAGTTTTTGTACTACGCAAAAAATACCAGAATAATCAATTTTCATTAAAAACATAATTAATTCAATCCAAATTACATTTCGAGCTGATATTAATATTAGTTAAAAAAGTGATTAGTCTCGTATTTTTTGATTAAAAAAACAAAAATTAAAAAAAAAACAATAAATAAATAAATATAAATAATAATATTAATATATATATATATATATATATATATATATATATATATATATATATATATAACGATCTTTATTAAGGCTATCGACCCCAGAAGGGATCTTTCCGCCCTTAATAGTAATATTAATAACTAAATTTAAAAATGTTTGTTTTTTTCATTTATTTTTATTTTTTCATAAAATTTACTGAAAACAAAATTGATCTGAATTACATTGCGAAAATTGGGTGAAAATGCAAAAAACGTCACAAAAATATCGCAATTACTCGAAAAGATTGGCCTAAAGACATGCCAACTTCAAGAGGCAATAAAACAATGGATTTGTTAGTCTGTTCGCCTACCATAATTTTGTGTTGGAGCCATTTGAGCTGGAAGCGATGACCCAAAAATTGTTGCACAGTGTAATCTTTTGAACAATATTTAATATAGATCTCTAGCAGTCAAAATAAGAAAGATACCCATGCAATCCTGCTCTATTTAGGACACCCTGTGTAGATAGTGAAGAAGAAGTTGGTGTAGTAATAAAAAAAAACTCTTTTTAAACTTAAAAACTTGTTGAAATATTTGTTAATGCTTAAATTTACAAAAATAAACATTTACAAAGTTTTGTCTCCAGAACTTATAATTTCTTGAGCTCTTTAGACGCAATTCAGGGATTGAATGGCACCCAAACGTATGTAAAATTAAAACAAAAACGGATTTGAAAACTCAAAAGTGCAAAAGTTGCTTGTTCTTCCGGGTAAACCGGAATCGAAAATGCAATTTTTGTATTACGTTTTTATAGAACTCTTCTTGCTGTATAATAAAGTTACTATGCATTATATTGGAAAAACTTATATTTACGAAGATAAAAGCGGTGTCCCTGGTTTTGGACTTTCGTTCCACTGTGCGCTAGGCCAAATAAGTTTGGGAACTCTTCATTATTCATCTGCCCGACGAAAACACTGTGTGTCGAAACATATGGCAGACACTAAAATATTTTTGACAATTATTTATTATTTCTTCAAAAAGTGCGTTATTTTCCCAGTCATAAGTTTGGGAACTGCTGGTTTAAAGTTATCAGTTGCAAATTTTTTATTTCTGTGGCTCAAGAATTAAGTTTCTTATCCAATAAGAGGCCGGAGCAGAATATGCACGTAGCAGTATCCACTGGCTCTTATTGAATAAGCAACTTAATTCTTGAACGACAGAAATTAACATTTTACAACTGATAACTTTAATCCTTTGCAAATACTTCTACTTTTAACAGTTTACCTTGATGACGCTTGTACTTCGTGTTTTCATTCTCTCTAAATATTACTACTATTATTTTTCTTCTTTGTATGATCCAATAATTGGACTTGAGGGTAATAGATAACGTTTCTGAAGTGCGATATGAGTGGACTTTTATAATAGAATTGAGGAAGTTGTGAAATCTATGGCCCTATATCCTATTTTACAATTACGTAGCGTAACGGATCGGTATTAAATTCCACCGCTGCCGAATCAATTTAAACAAAAGGCCATCGCCAGTGCCCGGACTTTTTGTCTTCCATTCCTCCCATTGTTCCGTTTCCGTTCCACCCCCGCGATTTTTAATACAGCTAGCTGTGCACCGCGGCGGCGGCGGCGGCGGCGGTCTGCTCGGGGGCGGCTGCTCATTTTTCTGCATCTAATTATAACAACATTCCCTTTCACGCAGAGCAGCGAGTTAGCCTGTGGGATGCTCACTAATTAAGACCACGCGCTGCGACTTGTAATTACTCGTGTACGTAGGCAAATCCGGTCGAGTGAACAATGAAATTTAACTCTAGATAATTCAAATAATTCAATGGAGTGCGGTTTGTTATTCGGGGGAGGGCGTTTTTCAATTTATCATCTTCGCAGGGGCCGGGGGCGGCGGTCGGGGGGCGGAACAATTGGCCGGCCCTTGCGTTTTGTGAGTTTAAAAAAATCGAATCGCCCCTTGGGCATTGTTCCGGATTTCCATTGAAATAATTCCACTGGAGTGGTTTTAATTTGCCTCGTTCCGGCGCTTTTTTCAGTGCTCCTTATCCGCCGCCCACTTTCACGATTAATAAAGTGAGCAAATATTGTATTAAAACGTTCGCGTACGAAATTGAATAAAGAATCACCGTCGCGGATTGATTACGTCCGCGCGATTGTTATTTAATTCGTGTGGTCTCTATTTGAACACGGATTTTCCGGCGATTTGCACAGCGCATTCGCGGAACCTCACGGGGGTGAGCTCACACTGTCCTTTTTCAGAGACACGACATTGAAAATTGCTTGAAATATTTCTCGCAAAATCCTAATATCTGAAAGTAGAGCCAAACTGTAATAGTACCAACATGAACAAAGCGCGCATTTATAAGCATAAAAAATTACAAAATAAGCATGTAAAATAGCATAAAGATTAGAATAAGCACAAAAATGCAGAAAAAGCATGAAACGACATATTTTATTTTTTATGAAAATACAGAAAAACGAAACAAAACATAATTTTATTAACAAGAACGCACTATAAGTAGATACAACTAATATTTTAATAACATAGGTTTTGGTGATTAATTTTAATAACAATAATAATTAATAACAAATAATGATTACTGCTCATTTTTAAATAAACTAATGATTAAATGTTTTTCTGAATTTTCAACGGAAAAACCACTTCTCCTATCACTGAGCACATTTTTTAAGTGTGAAAAGCTTCTCACCACATCCACACTTGTAATCGGTGCATAATTACATTTGGGAACAATTGTAATATTTATCAGCAAATCTTTCACGAAATCTCCTTTTAAAACTGTTAATATTTTTTGTAACTCGCCAAACCCTTCATTTTTTGACAAAACTGCATCACTATTTGAACCGCATCTACCAAAGTTGTGTCCTTTGCTTGGAGTTTATCAATCGCTTTGCTTACGAAACTGTAGTTGGTTTTTAGGAATGCTAAATTTTGTACAACCGTCCTATCTTTAAGAACTTTGTGGCTTTCTTTAATTGCCTCTGACACATTTTTGGGAAACTCTAACACAAGCTGCTTAAATGAATCGAAATGGTCGGCATAATAGCAGGCAGCATCTAGCCACGTACCCCATCTAGTTATAACCGGTACCGGAGGAAGAGGTACATTTGGAATTATTTCCCTAAACATTTCAATCCTCATTTTAGGAAAATTTTCTTCCCGGTTTTTATCAAATCATTGACCAGGGGAAATTGCAGTCTAATCGTTTCAGCAACTCGATTAAAACCATGTGCCTAAGAGGTGCAATGAATTAATTGCTTATAAAATACTTTTAAATTAGAATTTGCCTTCAACATATATGTCGGGCATCAGAAAGCATCAATAATAATTTATCATTTGGTACGGGGTTTGGCAAAATAAAAATGTGTTAATCCATCGTGAACGAATTTGGCAACGGTATTGCCATTTGTTTCTTCTAACTGCTTGGAACTAATTAAAAATGCATTGGTGGAGTCTTCGTTTAATATTCCAATCATTAAATGGGCGATGTAACGACCACATGAATCAGTAGTTTCATCTACACAGAACCATATGTAATTGTTGCCAAATATCTTTTTTATTTCCTCAATAGTGTGTTTATATACTTGCTCGACATAGTTTTTGCGATTGGTTGATTCGGCAGGAATATGTCTACCGGGGTATTTTTGTAAAAATGATTTAAACATACTATTATCTAGTTTTTTAACGGAATGTTAGAAGATACCATCGTATTGCTTAAATCAAAGTAACATTCCTTTTCATTCTGTGTAGAAGAACTCGCAAAAGACTGGGCAATAGTTTGCTGGGTACTCAGGGTACTGCTTGCAGATATGTGTGTTTTTAAATTTTCAAGGTGAACTGTTGTTTTGATATGTTGTGTTTTGTTAATTTTTTTCTCGCAGTTAATCTACAACATAATACATGCTTGTACCTAGGCCAATAGCAACACAAAATAAAACTTACCGGTTTGATACAAGCCCTGCAAATTAATTTGCCGTTCTCACATATTAATTCAGAATGTCCACGTATCCATTCATCGACGGAAGGTTTTACTTTCGGCATTTTATACAAGAAAATTTATAAACACGTAATACACACAAGGCACAAGCACAACGCACTGAAGATTGAGATACATTGGACTGAATTGATAGCACACTTGCCCCAGATGCGTTCTGTGCACGTCAAAATAGGGTAATCCAAAAAAATCAAGCTTAGTTTACCAAATATCACGTACGCACGCTCGTTTTGTTGATGATTTTGTGATAACCAAGCACTCTAGACGTAACGGAGTAATATTAATACTGAATTCTCATTACAATAATGTGCAACAAAATATATTCCTAGCTAATATAAATAATATGCTATAAAATTGAGAAGGAAGCAAATAAGCACAAAAAATAAGGAAATATGCACAAAAAATGCATTAAGGCAATTATAAGCTTAAAAACTGAAAATATGCATAAAAGCACCAAAAAAAATTGTCACGTTACTTCATTTGCTGAAATTCGTATAGATACGAGGTCATTTTGGTCGGCTATTAAAACTGATGTATAGCATAATATCTAGAAATCCGCGCCTTGAACATGAACATATGAAAGTGTTTCCGTCCATCCCGATTTTTATACGATAGATTGTGGGCTAGTGCCAGGGTCAGACTATAGCAAAGACAAATGAGTCAGCCGTCTTGGGCCCGATATTTTTCTGTTTCCACATACTCATTACTGTTTTTTTCAATTTGGTAGTTCAATTTATATGGCTTTATTACTTCGTATATTTTGTACTTTCTCTATATATTATTGCTAATTTACACTATTATCTTTAATACAGACATATTTCTGTTTTATGTTTGAAAAATCATTATTTTGGAACTTAAAACTTGCAGAAATGAGTTTATTTAAGCTTTCAACATAAGAATTTGTGTGAGCTTTTAATAAAAACACACAATTTTAATTTTTTAGCGCTTTACAGTCCTTATTTTGAAACATGCAGATCGCTAGATCTGTCTATTTTAGATTTTTTCTTTTGGGGATTTTTAAAGCAAAAGGTGTATGTTACTAGAAAATCTAGACGATCTGAAAAATCGTATTCGTAGGGCATGTGGCCAAATAACACCACGCATGTTGCAAAAAGCACGACGAAATATAATAAAGAGACCTGAAGAACGTATTGCAAATAATGGAGGTCACTTTGAACAGACACTTTAAATTGTAATTCAAACCACTGATAAATTCTATTTATGGGCAATTGTCGCGTTATTTGTGAAATAAAGGGGTACTTATGTAGTATCATTATAAAGCCAATGTTATTGCCCTTTAGAAATATTTAAAATATACAGGGTGTTCCATTAAAGAAAATTAAGCTTATAGCTTTCACGTGTTTATTAGGTTTTCAATTCTTCTTCTGATATTAGGATCAAATAGATGACAAAAAGTACTAAAACTTTTTCTTCAACTTTTTTTTTCTTTCAATGCTAATAACCGAGATATTTGCTGTGTCATAATAAATCAAACAGACTGTATACTCTCTACTCTGCAGTTCCAAATCTACCATTCGTCTTCATGTGAAATTTAAAAATATCTGAAGATCCGTGATCGCATCTTCTTATACATTAGATGGAATATGTATGACAGTCATATAACTAATAATATAAAAAAAAAAGTTTTTTGTCACCGAACCCTTATTTTCTTTCAGCGCCCCCCAATTACATCCGGGGCTCTTATCGCCCCCTTGTAACTTCTCAGCGCCCGCATGGGGGCGATAGCGCCCATTTTGGAAACCACTGCAGTAGTTAAGCAACAAGAGTTCCAACGCAGGTTAGGTTAGTTTTCGATTAATTTAATCCGCGGTTTTTATTGGCGGATTAATCAATTACCGCGGGCAGTAACAATGGGTTGATTGCGGAAATCGCGAGTAATTTAATCACAATTGCAGGATAACAATGGAATAATTGCAGATGCATTACTTTAATTACAGGTGCATTACTGCAATTACAGGTACTTTAATTGCAGGTTAATTGACGATCCGCGAATTTAATTGGCAGTCTAATCACCGCGAGCAGTAACAATAGATTGATTGCGAGTAATTTAATCACAATTGCAGGATAACAATGGAATAATTACATCAATTGTAGGTACTTTAACTACAGGTTAATTGACGATCTGCGAATTTAATTGGCAGTCTAATCACCGCGGATCAAATTGATATCATAGTTCGCAGGACTGAGGATCGCCACACAGTCGCCGCCCCTCGATCCCGCCGCCCCCCGCCGCCCCCGGACCACCCACGAGGCCAGAGGCCGCCGCCCCCGCGCCGCCCCCCGCGCCGCCACCACCCGCCCCCCGGGCCCCGTGGTCCACTGTCACACCGCCCCCGATGAGGCCGTGCGGCGAGTTGAACCGGCGATAAGGCCGGGGTCAGCCGAAGGGTCGCCCCACCCGCGGTATGTAATGCGATACGGCAGGAAGTAATCACTCAAACCTCCATAAGTATGATAAACTTAAGTTAATGAGCGTCAAAGGTCGCATTCCCCCGTTATCGTACGAGCCAGTTACCAGCCAGGACATCTTCGCGCGAGACTGGCCATAAAAACATTTCCCCCGATTTTAAGGGCCGATAGAAAAAAGTCGTATTTAATATAGGCGAGATTAGATATTTAACTGCGGAGATCAACGGATGTCAATTATATCAATAGCGTAATTAGACAGGATGTATTTACCTTAAATTAATTAACTACAAAAAGCTACAGGTACACAAACAGCCTTTCTGTGCTGGGAGGTAAAAAACAACATATTTATCCGCCAATAATTAGGTTTTATACGTATGCAATATAGATAAGGAATATGCAAGACAGGGGACAGACACATTGTAGGATTTATGTGTATACACTAGTAGTTGACCTGAGCCCTGAGGCTTGCAGAACGTAACTCCACGGTTTCAAAGTAACAATTGCAAGAAATTACCCAGAGTCTAAGTAAATGCATATACACTTTAAATAAACGCCGATACAATCAAATCAACTTCGAACTACTTAGCAATTCGTTGTTTTATTAATCAGCCGAGCATAAACTAAATTGATTACACCTGTTCATAGACAATAAATTATACTATCGCAACATAAATTTATTTACAATTAATTAAAACGAATTAAAAGGACAGCGATGGCAACATACTAATAGACAAAAACGCAATAAAGAACACATGGAAGCCGTATATCGAACAACTATTCCAAGACGAAAGACCAGAAATTCAGCATATACAGCCAGAAACAGGCCCAAGCATTCTGAAAGACGAAGTACGAAATGCCATAAAACAAGTTAAGACGGTAAAAGTCCAGGACCAGACGGATTCCACGCGGAATTTCTAAAACTACTAGACGACGAAGGAATTAAATGGCTAACCGACATCCTTAATAATATCTATAACACAGGTGTAATACCACAACAGTGGTTGGAATCAGAATTCGTAACACTCCCAAAAAGGCAGCGGCAAAAAGATGCGATGAATATAGAACAATAAGCCTAATGAGCCACCTATTGAAAGTGTTTCTAAAAATAATACATAAAAGAATATACAATAAAGTGGAAGGACAACTGGGACCCACACAATTTGGATTTAGAGCCGCATTCGGGACAAGGGAAGCTCTCTTTAGTGTTCAAGTATTGGTACAGAGATGCAGAGACATGAATTGTGATGTATACGCGTGTTTCGTTGATTACAAAAGGTCTTTGACAGAGTCCAACACCAAAAACTGATACAAATTCTGGAAAATACAGGAATAGACGACAAAGACCTCAGAATAATTACAAATCTATACTGGAACCAAACGGCAAGCGTAAGAATCGGAGACGATAGCACAGAAAGAATAAAAAAATTACGCGGTGGGAGGCAGGGATGTGTACTGTCTCCTCGGCTATTTAACATCTATTCTGAAGTCATATTTCGGGAAGCCCTAGTAAATACACAAGAAGGAATTTGTTTAAACGGGAAACGTATAAACAACATCAGATACGCAGATGATCATGGCCGACAACATAGAAGACTTACAACTAATAATGAATAGCTTAATAAGCACTAGCCACTGACATGGGCCAGATATCAACATAGACAAGACCAAATTCATGATTATAAGTAAGAACAACCCACAACACCACCAACAGCAACTGGAGCTGGAGCAGGGGAACATCGAACGAGTTAAAAAATATGTATATCTAGGCACCGTTATTAATGAGCAATGGGACCAGACACAGGAAATAAAAAAGCAGGATTGAAAACAGCGAAAATATATTCATTAAAATGACCACAGCCTTTAAAAGTCGTGATGTAACTATTGATACCAAAATGAGACTCTTACGCTGCTCCGTATTCTCTGTGTTATTTTATGGAATGGAAGCTTGGACGCTCACGGTTGCTAACACAAAATGCTAACGACACCCCTCAGCCAACAGAGCAAAAGAATAGAAATAAACTCAATAAAATTCAAATAAAAATATTAAATTCAATATAAACACAATAAACAATCCTACTTTTTCACCAAAAATAAAATTAAATCACAATTACCTAGCGCTAAAGATAAACTGCAGCGTCTATGCAAAACGGACTAACTGCAAATATTGTGAAGCAAAATATTGTGGGGTAGAAATATATATATATATATATATAGAAGAAACCTGCCGAGCCATAAAAATTAGAATAAAAGAACACCTATGCTTCTAAAACAGCTCAAATTTTGGTCGCCACTTACCACAACCACATTTTCGACCACAACGCAGATATAAAACTCTTACATAACATACACTATTAGAAGCGTGCACAAAATTGATAAAATGCTAAATATAGATCTTAATGGCTAAACGAACAAACATAATTAAATTCCAGCTGATAACACGGGAGTAATATGATACGCATTGTGAGCGCAAACTATAAACATGACAATTTTCATCATTATGAATATAAGAAACTGCCTGGAAATTAAGCCAGACATGATAAATATGGCGATTTTATCATTGCGAGGGTCATAAATTCAATACTAATAGGCAGATGCAGCCGAAAATTGAGGATTAGGTATCGGGAAAATATGTCAGGCGGTAAACGGAGCAGAGCGATTTATGGATGGCAGATGCTAACCAGACATGGCCGCGGTAATTTAATTGGAGTGGAAACCATCCATCACCTGACACATATGGTCAATAAAAACTGTACCCTTCACTGATAATTTAATCAGCCCAGGAAGATATAAATACGACAAAAAGCCATTAACATGTCATTTGCCCATAGTGTAATTCGAGCAGCCATAACGACGCATAAAAACTATACCCTTAGCCGGTAAAATAATCGGCCCAGGAAGCTATAACTTAGATAAGACATCGTAAAAATATGAATTCCACCTCGTTCACTGACATATTTATGTCCGTTATATATGGGCACCTGACATGCTCCCAGACAGGCTCAGCAAGTCGAGACGTGTTTACCCCCACCACCACCACCACCGAAGCTTACTTAAACGCGAGGATTCTAGACACCGCTCCATTTCCAACGACACAGTTTCGGCGAGTAGAGTTATCTCACAGTCTGCGAGTGTGCTACAACAAAGTGTTCCTTAATTTAAGCTTACCGTCCAACATACAGTGCCCGACCAGTTTCGAATAGGTAAGTGCTTATTTATATTAAATTAAATATCCGCGGGCCCCAATTTAAATAAAAATTATTAGTGCAGCGGTATAAACTTAATCGATTTAAATGCATTTTCCTGGATATATAGCAGATGCCTCACATCGTAATTTAATGTAGCGTTTGAATCAGCATGAATTAATAGTTTGTATTTTATTGCTCGCAGATATGGACTTCATAAGCAAGCTGAATAAGATTGGGATGGTAAAAGCTATCATCAAAATCGGCGAACTGGAGCAGGACGTTCAACACCGCATCATCGAAGGCAGGAAAATCACCACCAAATTTGGCGAGAAGCAAACGCTCGAGCTGGAGCAGGGGATCCTATTCCTACCGAAGCGTTTCAACAGCATCAGTAGCGATGAGTTTGGGGAGGCAGTCGCACGCGGTCTGTACATCAGCAGGAGATCGGACAATGGACTGTCGTTTGAGAGTGATGAAGAGAGATCTGCGAACTAGGACGCTGTTGCTAAAGCATAAAATCGAGGAGGTTAAAAGGATGGTCGAGATGCGCGAACTCACGAAACAAATGGCAACGCTAAAATTTTGTGATTAAAATAAAATATTTCTGTATATATCTAACTAACCAACACAATAAATAAAGAAATAATAAGAATAATATATACTTATTTCAACACTAAATTATCTATCCTATATTGCAAGAGAGAGAGAGAGAGAGAGAGCGCGAGAGAGCTAGGAGGTTAAGAGGAAAACACATGACAACACAGTAAAAGTATTAAAAAATAAGTCCTGCATTTATCGAATGCGTTAGCCTATTAGCGGCAGTGTAAAGACAGGGGCTATTATAATGATGTGAAAAATGAGCACGCCCGATGTGATGGATAATAGGTTCGCATAAACAAGCACTTCGAGTACAAATAATGTTAGAGGGCATTTACATGTATAGTGATGCTGTATTGTCAACATTTGAATGTTTCAAACAAATGACTCTAATGAAGTGTTTTATCAACCTACAATAAATAGAGAAATAATACGATTTATTACTCATGCATATCCTCGAGTAGCTAGGAAACTGGATCTGTAATTCGAGCCTGCTTAATTACAGTATTAACTCTAATCGCCCGCTAGGTCATAGGTGCATTGATTTGTACACCTGTCAGAACTTGTAGCTGGCAGGGCGCTCCTCCCCACCACATGAGTTTCGGGGGGCTATCTTTAAGCTTGATTTCTGCATACATTAGGGTAGTTCTCAGACAGCAACGACGAAGCATGCATCCACCCAAGAGCACTAACACTCGCAGTCCTCCGCATATTAAGAGAAGTAAGTACACCGCTTCTAGCCAAATAATTATGAATAATTCATATATTTTATTGCTCCCAGATATGGACTGCGTAAGTAGCCTGAATAAGATTGGGATGGTAAAAGCTTTAATCAAAATCAGCGAGCTGCAGCAGGATTTATTATTAAAAATAGTATTGTATATGTTTG
This sequence comes from Othius punctulatus, assembly GCA_951805005.1. Classification (NCBI taxonomy): domain Eukaryota; kingdom Metazoa; phylum Arthropoda; class Insecta; order Coleoptera; family Staphylinidae; genus Othius; species Othius punctulatus. The sequence continues at coordinate 118,569 of CATORJ010000270.1, forward strand.
CATGATTTTTCTTTATTTAATATGTTCTGTTCTCTCTATACACTATGGAGGGGTGAATAAAAATAAAGTTTTACATTGTATTATTATTTTTTATTACCATATAAAATATCAACTACATACTCGTGACGGAGTGGCGGAGGGGCTTCGGGAGGAGCGGAGGGGCGGAAGGGCTGGTTGTGTTGGTGGAGGAGCGGAGGGGCTTCGGGAGAAGCGGAGGGGCGGAAGGGCTGGTTGTGTTGGCGGAGGGGCTTCGGGAGAAGCGGAGGGGCGGAAGGGCTGGTTGTGTTGGTGGAGGAGCGGAGGAGCTTCGGGACGGTACGGAGGATATATATACCACCACCAACAGGTGTATCACGGGTATCTCACAGGTGTCTCACAGCTGTCTCACAGGTGTCTCACAGGTGTCTCACAGCTGTCTCAGAGGTGTCTTACAGCTGTCTCACAGCGTCTCACATGTGAATCACAGCGTCTCACATGTGAATCACAGCGTCTCACACGTTACTACATTTTAAGAATATAAAGGGCCGGGGTGCTTCGTGAGGGGCGGAGGGGCTGGTGTAGTGTACGGAGGGGCGGAGGGGCTGGTGATGTTGGTGGTAGCGGAGGGGCTTCAGGAGAAGCGGAGGGGCTTCGGGACGGTACGGAGGATATATATATATATATATATATATATAAGAGAGACTGGCACAGTGGCTGTCACAGAGATATCAGTTGCATTCGATCCATCAGCATGTATAAGTGTAATAGATGTGAGTCTTCTTTCCGGTGGCTGCGTGGATTGAAAAGACACAAGACTACTAATTCTGCCAGATTATTGAAGTGTTTGCACTGTGAGAGAACATTTACAAGAAGCGATAATCTCAAACGGTATGAAACTAAACATCAAACAAATGCCACGATGGGACAACCTACGACCGAAAAGGATGCTTTGAATGGATCAGGGAGAACCTGTAATGACCAGCAAACGTTAAAAGGAGGAGGTGAGCTAGAGTCTCATCCGCGGTGTGAGAGGTTTGGTACGATGAAGGTCGTCAAGCAGCAACAATCGCTAGAGGTGATCAATATGGATCAATGGACAGGGGTGCTGGATTCGAGCCGAGCTTCACTAGACACAGCAAATTGCTACCCAATACAATCAGTTCGCTAGTATGCGGACCCTCCTGAAGCCCCTCCGCTACCACCAACATCACCAGCCCCTCCGCCCCTCCGTACACTACACCAGCCCCTCCGCCCCTCACGAAGCACCCCGGCCCTTTATATTCTTAAAATGTAGTAACGTGTGAGACGCTGTGATTCACATGTGAGACGCTGTGATTCACATGTGAGACGCTGTGAGACAGCTGTAAGACACCTCTGAGACAGCTGTGAGACACCTGTGAGACACCTGTGAGACAGCTGTGAGACACCTGTGAGATACCCGTGATACACCTGTTGGTGGTGGTATATATATCCTCCGTACCGTCCCGAAGCTCCTCCGCTCCTCCACCAACACAACCAGCCCTTCCGCCCCTCCGCTTCTCCCGAAGCCCCTCCGCCAACACAACCAGCCCTTCCGCCCCTCCGCTTCTCCCGAAGCCCCTCCGCTCCTCCACCAACACAACCAGCCCTTCCGCCCCTCCGCTCCTCCCGAAGCCCCTCCGCCACTCCGTCACGAGTATGTAGTTGATATTTTATATGGTAATAAAAAATAATAATACAATGTAAAACTTTATTTTTATTCACCCCTCCATAGTGTATAGAGAGAACAGAACATATTAAATAAAGAAAAATCATGCAAACATATA
>CATORJ010000271.1:0-105872 GCA_951805005.1 Othius punctulatus
TGTAAAAAAGATTAAAACGATTTATCGTTCTCGCCTGCGTCACGAAGAAATTTACCGAAAATATGCTCTAAGCCGTTGAATGGAGCTTATTTTCGGTAAATTTGTTATAACATTTACAAATCTCAACCGATTTCAATTCTGCGACTTGCATCGGCTAAAGCTCTTTAAGGCGCATAGAAAAAGTGCATTCTGTACGTTATTTGTCATATCAGAGTACCCCAAAATGATGAATATGTGTTATTTCCAAATTCACATTTTTGCAGTAAATTCGTTATAACATTTACAAATATCAACCGATTTCAATTCTGCCACTTGCATCGGCTAAAGCTAGTCAGGGTACATAGAAAAAGTGCATTGTGAATGTTATTGGTCATATCAGAGTGCCCCAAAATGTTGAAAATGTGTTATTTCCTAATACACATTTTTGCGATTTTAGCTAATAAAAACGGTACCGACATGCTACCAAATGCGTTAAAAATGGTCGCGCCCATGATATGTTGGTCTGTAAAAAAGATTAAAACGATTTATCGTTCTCGCCTGCGTCACGAAGAAATTTACCGAAAATATGCTCTAAGCCGTTGAAGGAGCTTATTTTCGGTAAATTTGTTATAACATTTACAAATCTCAACCGATTTCAATTCTGCGACTTGCATCGGCTAAAGCTCTTTAAGGCGCATAGAAAAAGTGCATTCTGTACGTTATTTGTCATATCAGAGTACCCCAAAATGATGAATATGTGTTATTTCCAAATTCACATTTTTGCGGTAAATTCGTTATAACATTTACAAATATCAACCGATTTCAATTCTGCCACTTGCATCGGCTAAAGCTCGTCAGGGTACATAGAAAAAGTGCATTGTGAATGTTATTGGTCATATCAGAGTGCCCCAAAATGTTGAAAATGTGTTATTTCCTAATACACATTTTTGCGATTTTAGCTAATAAAAACGGCACCGACATGCTACCAAATACGTTAAAAATGGTCGCGCCCATGATATGTTGGTCTGTAAAAAAGATTAAAACGATTTATCGTTCTCGCCTGCGTCACGAAGAAATTTACCGAAAATATGCTCTAAGCCGTTGAATGGAGCTTATTTTCGGTAAATTTGTTATAACATTTACAAATCTCAACCGATTTCAATTCTGCGACTTGCATCGGCTAAAGCTCTTTAAGGCGCATAGAAAAAGTGCATTCTGTACGTTATTTGTCATATCAGAGTACCCCAAAATGATGAATATGTGTTATTTCCAAATTCACATTTTTGCGGTAAATTCGTCATAACATTTACAAATATCAACCGATTTCAATTCTGCCACTTGCATCGGCTAAAGCTCGTCAGGGTACATAGAAAAAGTGCATTGTGAATGTTATTGGTCATATCAGAGTGCCCCAAAATGTTGAAAATGTGTTATTTCCTAATACACATTTTTGCGATTTTAGCTAATAAAAACGGTACCGACATGCTACCAAATGCGTTAAAAATGGTCGCGCCCATGATATGTTGGTCTGTAAAAAAGATTAAAACGATTTATCGTTCTCGCCTGCGTCACGAAGACTTTTACCGAAAATATGCTCTAAGCCGTTGAATGGAGCTTATTTTCGGTAAATTTGTTATAACATTTACAAATCTCAACCGATTTCAATTCTGCGACTTGCATCGGCTAAAGCTCTTTAAGGCGCATAGAAAAAGTGCATTCTGTACGTTATTTGTCATATCAGAGTACCCCAAAATGATGAATATGTGTTATTTCCAAATTCACATTTTTGCGGTAAATTCGTTATAACATTTACAAATATCAACCGATTTCAATTCTGCCACTTGCATCGGCTAAAGCTTGTCAGGGTATATAGAAAAAGTGCACTGTGAATGTTATTGGTCATATCAGAGTGCCCCAAAATGTTGAAAATGTGTTATTTCCTAATACACATTTTTGCGATTTTAGCTAATAAAAACGGTACCGACATGCTACCAAATGCGTTAAAAATGGTCGCGCCCATGATATGTTGGTCTGTAAAAAAGATTCAAACGATTTATCGTTCTCGCCTGCGTCACGAAGAAATTTACCGAAATTATGCTCTAAGCCGTTGAATGGAGCTTATTTTCGGTTAATTTGTTATAACATTTACAAATCTCAACCGATTTCAATTCTGCGACTTGCATCGGCTAAAGCTCTTTAAGGCGCATAGAAAAAGTGCATTCTGTACGTTATTTGTCATATCAGAGTACCCCAAAATGATGAATATGTGTTATTTCCAAATTCACATTTTTGCGGTAAATTCGTTATAACATTTACAAATATCAACCGATTTCAATTCTGCCACTTGCATCGGCTAAAGCTCGTCAGGGTACATAGAAAAAGTGCATTGTGAATGTTATTGGTCATATCAGAGTGCCCCAAAATGTTGAAAATGTGTTATTTCCTAATACACATTTTTGCGATTTTAGCTAATAAAAACGGTACCGACATGCTACCAAATGCGTTAAAAATGGTCGCGCCCATGATATGTTGGTCTGTAAAAAAGATTAAAACGATTTATCGTTCTCGCCTGCGTCACGAAGAAATTTACCGAAAATATGCTCTAAGCCGTTGAATGGAGCTTATTTTCGGTAAATTTGTTATAACATTTACAAATCTCAACCGATTTCAATTCTGCGACTTGCATCGGCTAAAGCTCTTTAAGGCGCATAGAAAAAGTGCATTATGTACGTTATTTGTCATATCAGAGTACCCCAAAATGATGAATATGTGTTATTTCCAAATTCACATTTTTGCGGTAAATTCGTCATAACATTTACAAATATCAACCGATTTCAATTCTGCCACTTGCATCGGCTAAAGCTCGTCAGGGTACATAGAAAAAGTGCATTGTGAATGTTATTGGTCATATCAGAGTGCCCCAAAATGTTGAAAATGTGTTTTTTCCTAATACACATTTTTGCGATTTTAGCTAATAAAAACGGTACCGACATGCAACCAAATGCGTTAAAAATGGTCGCGCCCATGATATATTGGTCTGTTAAAAAGATTAAAACGATTTATCGTTCTCGCCTGCGTCACGAAGAAATTTACCGAAAATATGCTCTAAGCCGTTGAATGGAGCTTATTTTCGGTAAATTTGTTATAACATTTACAAATCTCAACCGATTTCAATTCTGCGACTTGCATCGGCTAAAGCTCTTTAAGGCGCATAGAAAAAGTGCATTCTGTACGTTATTTGTCATATCAGAGTACCCCAAAATGATGAATATGTGTTATTTCCAAATTCACATTTTTGCAGTAAATTCGTTATAATATTTACAAATATCAACCGATTTCAATTCTGCCACTTGCATCGGCTAAAGCTCGTCAGGGTACATAGAAAAAGTGCATTGTGAATGTTATTGGTCATATCAGAGTGCCCCAAAATGTTGAAAATGTGTTATTTCCTAATACACATTTTTGCGATTTTAGCTAATAAAAACGTTACCGACATGCTACCAAATGCGTTAAAAATGGTCGCGCCCATGATATGTTGGTCTGTAAAAAAGATTAAAACGATTTATCGTTCTCGCCTGCGTCACGAAGAAATTTACCGAAAATATGCTCTAAGCCGTTGAATGGAGCTTATTTTCGGTAAATTTGTTATAACATTTACAAATCTCAACCGATTTCAATTCTGCGACTTGCATCGGCTAAAGCTCTTTAAGGCGCATAGAAAAAGTGCATTCTGTACGTTATTTGTCGTATCAGAGTACCCCAAAATGATGAATATGTGTTATTTCCAAATTCACATTTTTGCGGTAAATTCGTTATAACATTTACAAATATCAACCGATTTCAATTCTGCCACTTGCATCGGCTAAAGCTCGTCAGGGTACATAGAAAAAGTGCATTGTGAATGTTATTGGTCATATCAGAGTGCCCCAAAATGTTGAAAATGTGTTTTTTCCTAATACACATTTTTGCGATTTTAGCTAATAAAAACGGTACCGACATGCTACCAAATGCGTTAAAAATGGTCGCGCCCATGATATGTTGGTCTGTAAAAAAGATTAAAACGATTTATCGTTCTCGCCTGCGTCACGAAGAAATTTACCGAAAATATGCTCTAAGCCGTTGAATGGAGCTTATTTTCGGTAAATTTGTTATAACATTTACAAATCTCAACCGATTTCAATTCTGCGACTTGCATCGGCTAAAGCTCTTTAAGGCGCATAGAAAAAGTGCATTATGTACGTTATTTGTCATATCAGAGTACCCCAAAATGATGAATATGTGTTATTTCCAAATTCACATTTTTGCGGTAAATTCGTCATAACATTTACAAATATCAACCGATTTCAATTCTGCCACTTGCATCGGCTAAAGCTCGTCAGGGTACATAGAAAAAGTGCATTGTGAATGTTATTGGTCATATCAGAGTGCCCCAAAATGTTGAAAATGTGTTATTTCCTAATACACATTTTTGCGATTTTAGCTAATAAAAACGGTACCGACATGCTACCAAATGCGTTAAAAATGGTCGCGCCCATGATATGTTGGTCTGTAAAAAAGATTAAAACGATTTATCGTTCTCGCCTGCGTCACGAAGACTTTTACCGAAAATATGCTCTAAGCCGTTGAATGGAGCTTATTTTCGGTAAATTTGTTATAACATTTACAAATCTCAACCGATTTCAATTCTGCGACTTGCATCGGCTAAAGCTCTTTAAGGCGCATAGAAAAAGTGCATTCTGTACGTTATTTGTCATATCAGAGTACCCCAAAATGATGAATATGTGTTATTTCCAAATTCACATTTTTGCGGTAAATTCGTTATAACATTTACAAATATCAACCGATTTCAATTCTGCCACTTGCATCGGCTAAAGCTTGTCAGGGTATATAGAAAAAGTGCACTGTGAATGTTATTGGTCATATCAGAGTGCCCCAAAATGTTGAAAATGTGTTATTTCCTAATACACATTTTTGCGATTTTAGCTAATAAAAACGGTACCGACATGCTACCAAATGCGTTAAAAATGGTCGCGCCCATGATATGTTGGTCTGTAAAAAAGATTCAAACGATTTATCGTTCTCGCCTGCGTCACGAAGAAATTTACCGAAATTATGCTCTAAGCCGTTGAATGGAGCTTATTTTCGGTTAATTTGTTATAACATTTACAAATCTCAACCGATTTCAATTCTGCGACTTGCATCGGCTAAAGCTCTTTAAGGCGCATAGAAAAAGTGCATTCTGTACGTTATTTGTCATATCAGAGTACCCCAAAATGATGAATATGTGTTATTTCCAAATTCACATTTTTGCGGTAAATTCGTTATAACATTTACAAATATCAACCGATTTCAATTCTGCCACTTGCATCGGCTAAAGCTCGTCAGGGTACATAGAAAAAGTGCATTGTGAATGTTATTGGTCATATCAGAGTGCCCCAAAATGTTGAAAATGTGTTATTTCCTAATACACATTTTTGCGATTTTAGCTAATAAAAACGGTACCGACATGCTACCAAATGCGTTAAAAATGGTCGCGCCCATGATATGTTGGTCTGTAAAAAAGATTAAAACGATTTATCGTTCTCGCCTGCGTCACGAAGAAATTTACCGAAAATATGCTCTAAGCCGTTGAATGGAGCTTATTTTCGGTAAATTTGTTATAACATTTACAAATCTCAACCGATTTCAATTCTGCGACTTGCATCGGCTAAAGCTCTTTAAGGCGCATAGAAAAAGTGCATTCTGTACGTTATTTGTCATATCAGAGTACCCCAAAATGATGAATATGTGTTATTTCCAAATTCACATTTTTGCGGTAAATTCGTTATAACATTTACAAATATCAACCGATTTCAATTCTGCCACTTGCATCGGCTAAAGCTCGTCAGGGTACATAGAAAAAGTGCATTGTGAATGTTATTGGTCATATCAGAGTGCCCCAAAATGTTGAAAATGTGTTATTTCCTAATACACATTTTTGCGATTTTAGCTAATAAAAACGGTACCGACATGCTACCAAATGCGTTAAAAATGGTCGCGCCCATGATATGTTGGTCTGTAAAAAAGATTAAAACGATTTATCGTTCTCGCCTGCGTCACGAAGAAATTTACCGAAAATATGCTCTAAGCCGTTGAATGGAGCTTATTTTCGGTAAATTTGTTATAACATTTACAAATCTCAACCGATTTCAATTCTGCGACTTGCATCGGCTAAAGCTCTTTAAGGCGCATAGAAAAAGTGCATTCTGTACGTTATTTGTCGTATCAGAGTACCCCAAAATGATGAATATGTGTTATTTCCAAATTCACATTTTTGCGGTAAATTCGTTATAACATTTACAAATATCAACCGATTTCAATTCTGCCACTTGCATCGGCTAAAGCTCGTCAGGGTACATAGAAAAAGTGCATTGTGAATGTTATTGGTCATATCAGAGTGCCCCAAAATGTTGAAAATGTGTTTTTTCCTAATACACATTTTTGCGATTTTAGCTAATAAAAACGGTACCGACATGCTACCAAATGCGTTAAAAATGGTCGCGCCCATGATATGTTGGTCTGTAAAAAAGATTAAAACGATTTATCGTTCTCGCCTGCGTCACGAAGAAATTTACCGAAAATATGCTCTAAGCCGTTGAATGGAGCTTATTTTCGGTAAATTTGTTATAACATTTACAAATCTCAACCGATTTCAATTCTGCGACTTGCATCGGCTAAAGCTCTTTAAGGCGCATAGAAAAAGTGCATTCTGTACGTTATTTGTCATATCAGAGTACCCCAAAATGATGAATATGTGTTATTTCCAAATTCACATTTTTGCAGTAAATTCGTTATAACATTTACAAATATCAACCGATTTCAATTCTGCCACTTGCATCGGCTAAAGCTCGTCAGGGTACATAGAAAAAGTGCATTGTGAATGTTATTGGTCATATCAGAGTGCCCCAAAATGTTGAAAATGTGTTATTTCCTAATACACATTTTTGCGATTTTAGCTAATAAAAACGGTACCGACATGCTACCAAATGCGTTAAAAATTGTCGCGCCCATGATATGTTGGTCTGTAAAAAAGATTAAAACGATTTATCGTTCTCGCCTGCGTCACGAAGAAATTTACCGAAAATATGCTCTAAGCCGTTGAATGGAGCTTATTTTCGGTAAATTTGTTATAACATTTACAAATCTCAACCGATTTCAATTCTGCGACTTGCATCGGCTAAAGCTCTTTAAGGCGCATAGAAAAAGTGCATTCTGTACGTTATTTGTCATATCAGAGTACCCCAAAATGATGAATATGTGTTATTTCCAAATTCACATTTTTGCGGTAAATTCGTTATAACATTTACAAATATCAACCGATTTCAATTCTGCCACTTGCATCGGCTAAAGCTCGTCAGGGTACATACAAAAAGTGCATTGTGAATGTTTTTGGTCATATCAGAGTGCCCCAAAATGTTGAAAAAGTGTTATTTCCTAATACACATTTTTGCGATTTTAGCTAATAAAAACGGTACCGACATGCTACCAAATGCGTTAAAAATGGTCGCGCCCATGATATGTTGGTCTGTAAAAAAGATTAAAACGATTTATCGTTCTCGCCTGCGTCACGAAGAAATTTACCGAAAATATGCTCTAAGCCGTTGAATGGAGCTTATTTTCGGTAAATTTGTTATAACATTTACAAATCTCAACCGATTTCAATTCTGCGACTTGCATCGGCTAAAGCTCTTTAAGGCGCATAGAAAAAGTGCATTCTGTACGTTATTTGTCATATCAGAGTACCCCAAAATGATGAATATGTGTTATTTCCAAATTCACATTTTTGCGGTAAATTCGTTATAACATTTACAAATATCAACCGATTTCAATTCTGCCACTTGCATCGGCTAAAGCTCGTCAGGGTACATAGAAAAAGTGCATTGTGAATGTTATTGGTCATATCAGAGTGCCCCAAAATGTTGAAAATGTGTTATTTCCTAATACACATTTTTGCGATTTTAGCTAATAAAAACGGTACCGACATGCTACCAAATGCGTTAAAAATGGTCGCGCCCATGATATGTTGGTCTGTAAAAAAGATTAAAACGATTTATCGTTCTCGCCTGCGTCACGAAGAAATTTACCGAAAATATGCTCTAAGCCGTTGAATGGAGCTTATTTTCGGTAAATTTGTTATAACATTTACAAATCTCAACCGATTTCAATTCTGCGACTTGCATCGGCTAAAGCTCTTAAGGCGCATAGAAAAAGTGCATTCAGTACGTTATTTGTCATATCAGAGTACCCCAAAATGATGAATATGTGTTATTTCCAAATTCACATTTTTGCGGTAAATTCGTTATAACATTTACAAATATCAACCGATTTCAATTCTGCCACTTGCATCGGCTAAAGCTCGTCAGGGTACATAGAAAAAGTGCATTGTGAATGTTATTGGTCATATCAGAGTGCCCCAAAATGTTGAAAATGTGTTATTTCCTAATACACATTTTTGCGATTTTAGCTAATAAAAACGGTACCGACATGCTACCAAATGCGTTAAAAATGGTCGCGCCCATGATATGTTGGTCTGTAAAAAAGATTAAAACGATTTATCGTTCTCGCCTGCGTCACGAAGAAATTTACCGAAAATATGCTCTAAGCCGTTGAATGGAGCTTATTTTCGGTAAATTTATTATAACATTTACAAATCTCAACCGATTTCAATTCTGCGACTTGCATCGGCTAAAGCTCTTTAAGGCGCATAGAAAAAGTGCATTCTGTACGTTATTTGTCATATCAGAGTACCCCAAAATGATGAATATGTGTTATTTCCAAATTCACATTTTTGCAGTAAATTCGTTATAACATTTACAAATATCAACCGATTTCAATTCTGCCACTTGCATCGGCTAAAGCTCGTCAGGGTACATAGAAAAAGTGCATTGTGAATGTTATTGGTCATATCAGAGTGCCCCAAAATGTTGAAAATGTGTTATTTCCTAATACACATTTTTGGGATTTTAGCTAATAAAAACGGTACCGACATGCTACCAAATGCGTTAAAAATGGTCGCGCCCATGATATGTTGGTCTGTAAACAAGATTAAAACGATTTATCGTTCTCGCCTGCGTCACGAAGAAATTTACCGAAAATATACTCTAAGCCGTTGAATGGAGCTTATTTTCGGTAAATTTGTTATAACATTTACAAATCTCAACCGATTTCAATTCTGCGACTTGCATCGGCTAAAGCTCTTTAAGGCGCATAGAAAAAGTGCATTCTGTACGTTATTTGTCATATCAGAATACCCCAAAATGATGAATATGTGTTATTTCCAAATTCACATTTTTGCGGTAAATTCGTTATAACATTTACAAATATACACCGATTTCAATTCTGCCACTTGCATCGGCTAAAGCTCGTCAGGGTACATAAAAAAAGTGCATTGTGAATGTTATTGGTCATATCAGAGTGCCCCAAAATGTTGAAAATGTGTTATTTCCTAATACACATTTTTGCGATTTTAGCTAATAAAAACGGTACCGACATGCTACCAAATGCGTTAAAAATGGTCGCGCCCATGATATGTTGGTCTGTAAAAAAGATTAAAACGATTTATCGTTCTCGCCTGCGTCACGAAGAAATTTACCGAAAATATGCTCTAAGCCGTTGAATGGAGCTTATTTTCGGTTAATTTGTTATAACATTTACAAATCTCAACCGATTTCAATTCTGCGACTTGCATCGGCTAAAGCTCTTTAAGGCGCATAGAAAAAGTGCATTCTGTACGTTATTTGTCATATCAGAGTACCCCAAAATGATGAATATGTGTTATTTCCAAATTCACATTTTTGCGGTAAATTCGTTATAACATTTACAAATATCAACCGATTTCAATTCTGCCACTTGCATCGGCTAAAGCTCGTCAGGGTACATAGAAAAAGTGCATTGTGAATGTTATTGGTCATATCAGAGTGCCCCAAAATGTTGAAAATGTGTTATTTCCTAATACACATTTTTGCGATTTTAGCTAATAAAAACGGTACCGACATGCTACCAAATGCGTTAAAAATGGTCGCGCCCATGATATGTTGGTCTGTAAAAAAGATTAAAACGATTTATCGTTCTCGCCTGCGTCACGAAGACTTTTACCGAAAATATGCTCTAAGCCGTTGAATGGAGCTTATTTTCGGTAAATTTGTTATAACATTTACAAATCTCAACCGATTTCAATTCTGCGACTTGCATCGGCTAAAGCTCTTTAAGGCGCATAGAAAAAGTGCATTCTGTACGTTATTTGTCATATCAGAGTACCCCAAAATGATGAATATGTGTTATTTCCAAATTCACATTTTTGCAGTAAATTCGTTATAACATTTACAAATATCAACCGATTTCAATTCTGCCACTTGCATCGGCTAAAGCTCGTCAGGGTACATAGAAAAAGTGCATTGTGAATGTTATTGGTCATATCAGAGTGCCCCAAAATGTTGAAAATGTGTTATTTCCTAATACACATTTTTGGGATTTTAGCTAATAACAACGGTACCGACATGCTACCAAATGCGTTAAAAATGGTCGCGCCCATGATATGTTGGTCTGTAAACAAGATTAAAACGATTTATCGTTCTCGCCTGCGTCACGAAGAAATTTACCGAAAATATACTCTAAGCCGTTGAATGGAGCTTATTTTCGGTAAATTTGTTATAACATTTACAAATCTCAACCGATTTCAATTCTGCGACTTGCATCGGCTAAAGCTCTTTAAGGCGCATAGAAAAAGTGCATTCTGTACGTTATTTGTCATATCAGAATACCCCAAAATGATGAATATGTGTTATTTCCAAATTCACATTTTTGCGGTAAATTCGTTATAACATTTACAAATATACACCGATTTCAATTCTGCCACTTGCATCGGCTAAAGCTCGTCAGGGTACATAAAAAAAGTGCATTGTGAATGTTATTGGTCATATCAGAGTGCCCCAAAATGTTGAAAATGTGTTATTTCCTAATACACATTTTTGCGATTTTAGCTAATAAAAACGGTACCGACATGCTACCAAATGCGTTAAAAATGGTCGCGCCCATGATATGTTGGTCTGTAAAAAAGATTAAAACGATTTATCGTTCTCGCCTGCGTCACGAAGAAATTTACCGAAAATATGCTCTAAGCCGTTGAATGGAGCTTATTTTCGGTTAATTTGTTATAACATTTACAAATCTCAACCGATTTCAATTCTGCGACTTGCATCGGCTAAAGCTCTTTAAGGCGCATAGAAAAAGTGCATTCTGTACGTTATTTGTCATATCAGAGTACCCCAAAATGATGAATATGTGTTATTTCCAAATTCACATTTTTGCGGTAAATTCGTTATAACATTTACAAATATCAACCGATTTCAATTCTGCCACTTGCATCGGCTAAAGCTCGTCAGGGTACATAGAAAAAGTGCATTGTGAATGTTATTGGTCATATCAGAGTGCCCCAAAATGTTGAAAATGTGTTATTTCCTAATACACATTTTTGCGATTTTAGCTAATAAAAACGGTACCGACATGCTACCAAATGCGTTAAAAATGGTCGCGCCCATGATATGTTGGTCTGTAAAAAAGATTAAAACGATTTATCGTTCTCGCCTGCGTCACGAAGAAATTTACCGAAAATATGCTCTAAGCCGTCAAATGGAGCTTATTTTCGGTAAATTTGTTATAACATTTACAAATCTCAACCGATTTCAATTCTGCGACTTGCATCGGCTAAAGCTCTTTAAGGCGCATAGAAAAAGTGCATTCTGTACGTTATTTGTCATATCAGAGTACCCCAAAATGATGAATATGTGTTATTTCCAAATTCACATTTTTGCGGTAAATTCGTTATAACATTTACAAATATCAACCGATTTCAATTCTGCCACTTGCATCGGCTAAAGCTCGTCAGGGTACATAGAAAAAGTGCATTGTGAATGTTATTGGTCATATCAGAGTGCCCCAAAATGTTGAAAATGTGTTTTTTCCTAATACACATTTTTGCGATTTTAGCTAATAAAAACGGTACCGACATGCTACCAAATGCGTTAAAAATGGTCGCGCCCATGATATGTTGGTCTGTAAAAAAGATTAAAACGATTTATCGTTCTCGCCTGCGTCACGAAGAAATTTACCGAAAATATGCTCTAAGCCGTTGAATGGAGCTTATTTTCGGTAAATTTGTTATAACATTTACAAATCTCAACCGATTTCAATTCTGCGACTTGCATCGGCTAAAGCTCTTTAAGGCGCATAGAAAAAGTGCATTCTGTACGTTATTTGTCATATCAGAGTACCCCAAAATGATGAATATGTGTTATTTCCAAATTCACATTTTTGCAGTAAATTCGTTATAACATTTACAAATATCAACCGATTTCAATTCTGCCACTTGCATCGGCTAAAGCTCGTCAGGGTACATAGAAAAAGTGCATTGTGAATGTTATGGGTCATATCAGAGTGCCCCAAAATGTTGAAAATGTGTTATTTCCTAATACACATTTTTGCGATTTTAGCTAATAAAAACGGTACCGACATGCTACCAAATGCGTTAAAAATGGTCGCGCCAATGATATGTTGGTCTGTAAAAAAGATTAAAACGATTTATCGTTCTCGCCTGCGTCACGAAGAAATTTACCGAAAATATGCTCTAAGCCGTTGAATGGAGCTTATTTTCGGTAAATTTGTTATAACATTTACAAATCTCAACCGATTTCAATTCTGCGACTTGCATCGGCTAAAGCTCTTTAAGGCGCATAGAAAAAGTGCATTCTGTACGTTATTTGTCATATCAGAGTACCCCAAAATGATGAATATGTGTTATTTCCAAATTCACATTTTTGCGGTAAATTCGTTATAACATTTACAAATATCAACCGATTTCAATTCTGCCACTTGCATCGGCTAAAGCTCGTCAGGGTACATAGAAAAAGTGCATTGTGAATGTTATTGGTCATATCAGAGTGCCCCAAAATGTTGAAAATGTGTTATTTCCTAATACACATTTTTGCGATTTTAGCTAATAAAAACGGTACCGACATGCTACCAAATGCGTTAAAAATGGTCGCGCCCATGATATGTTGGTCTGTAAAAAAGATTAAAACGATTTATCGTTCTCGCCTGCGTCACGAAGACTTTTACCGAAAATATGCTCTAAGCCGTTGAATGGAGCTTATTTTCGGTAAATTTGTTATAACATTTACAAATCTCAACCGATTTCAATTCTGCGACTTGCATCGGCTAAAGCTCTTTAAGGCGCATAGAAAAAGTGCATTCTGTACGTTATTTGTCATATCAGAGTACCCCAAAATGATGAATATGTGTTATTTCCAAATTCACATTTTTGCAGTAAATTCGTTATAACATTTACAAATATCAACCGATTTCAATTCTGCCACTTGCATCGGCTAAAGCTCGTCAGGGTACATAGAAAAAGTGCATTGTGAATGTTATTGGTCATATCAGAGTGCCCCAAAATGTTGAAAATGTGTTATTTCCTAATACACATTTTTGGGATTTTAGCTAATAACAACGGTACCGACATGCTACCAAATGCGTTAAAAATGGTCGCGCCCATGATATGTTGGTCTGTAAACAAGATTAAAACGATTTATCGTTCTCGCCTGCGTCACGAAGAAATTTACCGAAAATATACTCTAAGCCGTTGAATGGAGCTTATTTTCGGTAAATTTGTTATAACATTTACAAATCTCAACCGATTTCAATTCTGCGACTTGCATCGGCTAAAGCTCTTTAAGGCGCATAGAAAAAGTGCATTCTGTACGTTATTTGTCATATCAGAATACCCCAAAATGATGAATATGTGTTATTTCCAAATTCACATTTTTGCGGTAAATTCGTTATAACATTTACAAATATACACCGATTTCAATTCTGCCACTTGCATCGGCTAAAGCTCGTCAGGGTACATAAAAAAAGTGCATTGTGAATGTTATTGGTCATATCAGAGTGCCCCAAAATGTTGAAAATGTGTTATTTCCTAATACACATTTTTGCGATTTTAGCTAATAAAAACGGTACCGACATGCTACCAAATGCGTTAAAAATGGTCGCGCCCATGATATGTTGGTCTGTAAAAAAGATTAAAACGATTTATCGTTCTCGCCTGCGTCACGAAGAAATTTACCGAAAATATGCTCTAAGCCGTTGAATGGAGCTTATTTTCGGTTAATTTGTTATAACATTTACAAATCTCAACCGATTTCAATTCTGCGACTTGCATCGGCTAAAGCTCTTTAAGGCGCATAGAAAAAGTGCATTCTGTACGTTATTTGTCATATCAGAGTACCCCAAAATGATGAATATGTGTTATTTCCAAATTCACATTTTTGCGGTAAATTCGTTATAACATTTACAAATATCAACCGATTTCAATTCTGCCACTTGCATCGGCTAAAGCTCGTCAGGGTACATAGAAAAAGTGCATTGTGAATGTTATTGGTCATATCAGAGTGCCCCAAAATGTTGAAAATGTGTTATTTCCTAATACACATTTTTGCGATTTTAGCTAATAAAAACGGTACCGACATGCTACCAAATGCGTTAAAAATGGTCGCGCCCATGATATGTTGGTCTGTAAAAAAGATTAAAACGATTTATCGTTCTCGCCTGCGTCACGAAGAAATTTACCGAAAATATGCTCTAAGCCGTCAAATGGAGCTTATTTTCGGTAAATTTGTTATAACATTTACAAATCTCAACCGATTTCAATTCTGCGACTTGCATCGGCTAAAGCTCTTTAAGGCGCATAGAAAAAGTGCATTCTGTACGTTATTTGTCATATCAGAGTACCCCAAAATGATGAATATGTGTTATTTCCAAATTCACATTTTTGCGGTAAATTCGTTATAACATTTACAAATATCAACCGATTTCAATTCTGCCACTTGCATCGGCTAAAGCTCGTCAGGGTACATAGAAAAAGTGCATTGTGAATGTTATTGGTCATATCAGAGTGCCCCAAAATGTTGAAAATGTGTTTTTTCCTAATACACATTTTTGCGATTTTAGCTAATAAAAACGGTACCGACATGCTACCAAATGCGTTAAAAATGGTCGCGCCCATGATATGTTGGTCTGTAAAAAAGATTAAAACGATTTATCGTTCTCGCCTGCGTCACGAAGAAATTTACCGAAAATATGCTCTAAGCCGTTGAATGGAGCTTATTTTCGGTAAATTTGTTATAACATTTACAAATCTCAACCGATTTCAATTCTGCGACTTGCATCGGCTAAAGCTCTTTAAGGCGCATAGAAAAAGTGCATTCTGTACGTTATTTGTCATATCAGAGTACCCCAAAATGATGAATATGTGTTATTTCCAAATTCACATTTTTGCAGTAAATTCGTTATAACATTTACAAATATCAACCGATTTCAATTCTGCCACTTGCATCGGCTAAAGCTCGTCAGGGTACATAGAAAAAGTGCATTGTGAATGTTATGGGTCATATCAGAGTGCCCCAAAATGTTGAAAATGTGTTATTTCCTAATACACATTTTTGCGATTTTAGCTAATAAAAACGGTACCGACATGCTACCAAATGCGTTAAAAATGGTCGCGCCAATGATATGTTGGTCTGTAAAAAAGATTAAAACGATTTATCGTTCTCGCCTGCGTCACGAAGAAATTTACCGAAAATATGCTCTAAGCCGTTGAATGGAGCTTATTTTCGGTAAATTTGTTATAACATTTACAAATCTCAACCGATTTCAATTCTGCGACTTGCATCGGCTAAAGCTCTTTAAGGCGCATAGAAAAAGTGCATTCTGTACGTTATTTGTCATATCAGAGTACCCCAAAATGATGAATATGTGTTATTTCCAAATTCACATTTTTGCGGTAAATTCGTTATAACATTTACAAATATCAACCGATTTCAATTCTGCCACTTGCATCGGCTAAAGCTCGTCAGGGTACATAGAAAAAGTGCATTGTGAATGTTATTGGTCATATCAGAGTGCCCCAAAATGTTGAAAATGTGTTATTTCCTAATACACATTTTTGCGATTTTAGCTAATAAAAACGGTACCGACATGCTACCAAATGCGTTAAAAATGGTCGCGCCCATGATATGTTGGTCTGTAAAAAAGATTAAAACGATTTATCGTTCTCGCCTGCGTCACGAAGACTTTTACCGAAAATATGCTCTAAGCCGTTGAATGGAGCTTATTTTCGGTAAATTTGTTATAACATTTACAAATCTCAACCGATTTCAATTCTGCGACTTGCATCGGCTAAAGCTCTTTAAGGCGCATAGAAAAAGTGCATTATGTACGTTATTTGTCATATCAGAGTACCCCAAAATGATGAATATGTGTTATTTCCAAATTCACATTTTTGCGGTAAATTCGTTATAACATTTACAAATATCAACCGATTTGAATTCTGCCACTTGCATCGGCTAAAGCTCGTCAGGGTACATAGAAAAAGTGCATTGTGAATGTTATTGGTCATATCAGAGTGCCCCAAAATGTTGAAAATGTGTTATTTCCTAATACACATTTTTGCGATTTTAGCTAATAAAAACGGTACCGACATGCTACCAAATGCGTTAAAAATGGTCGCGCCCATGATATGTTGGTCTGTAAAAAAGATTAAAACGATTTATCGTTCTCGCCTGCGTCACGAAGAAATTTACCGAAAATATGCTCTAAGCCGTTGAATGGAGCTTATTTTCGGTAAATTTGTTATAACATTTACAAATCTCAACCGATTTCAATTCTGCGACTTGCATCGGCTAAAGCTCTTTAAGGCGCATAGAAAAAGTGCATTCTGTACGTTATTTGTCATATCAGAGTACCCCAAAATGATGAATATGTGTTATTTCCAAATTCACATTTTTGCGGTAAATTCGTTATAACATTTACAAATATCAACCGATTTCAATTCTGCCACTGCATCGGCTAAAGCTCGTCAGGGTACATAGAAAGAGTGCATTGTGAATGTTATTGGTCATATCAGAGTGCCCCAAAATGTTGAAAATGTGTTATTTCCAAATACACATTTTTGCGATTTTAGCTAATAAAAACGGTACCGACATGCTACCACATGCGTTAAAAATGGTCGCGCCCATGATATGTTGGTCTGTAAAAAAGATTAAAACGATTTATCGTTCTCGCCTGCGTCACGAAGAAATTTACCGAAAATATGCTCTAAGCCGTCGAATGGAGCTTATTTTCGGTAAATTTGTTATAACATTTACAAATCTCAACCGATTTCAATTCTGCGACTTGCATCGGCTAAAGCTCTTTAAGGCGCATAGAAAAAGTGCATTCTGTACGTTATTTGTCATATCAGAGTACCCCAAAATGATGAATATGTGTTATTTCCAAATTCACATTTTTGCGGTAAATTCGTTATAACATTTACAAATATCAACCGATTTCAATTCTGCCACTTGCATCGGCTAAAGCTCGTCAGGGTACATAGAAAAAGTGCATTGTGAATGTTATTGGTCATATCAAAGTGCCCCAAAATGTTGAAAATGTGTTTTTTCCTAATACACATTTTTGCGATTTTAGCTAATAAAAACGGTACCGACATGCTACCAAATGCGTTAAAAATGGTCGCGCCCATGATATGTTGGTCTGTAAAAAAGATTAAAACGATTTATCGTTCTCGCCTGCGTCACGAAGAAATTTACCGAAAATATGCTCTAAGCCGTTGAATGGAGCTTATTTTCGGTAAATTTGTTATAACATTTACAAATCTCAACCGATTTCAATTCTGCGACTTGCATCGGCTAAAGCTCTTTAAGGCGCATAGAAAAAGTGCATTCTGTACGTTATTTGTCATATCATAGTACCCCAAAATGATGAATATGTGTTATTTCCAAATTCACATTTTTGCAGTAAATTCGTTATAACATTTACAAACATCAACCGATTTCAATTCTGCAACTTGCATCGGCTAAAGCTCGTCAGGGTACATAGAAAAAGTGCATTGTGAATGTTATTGGTCATATCAGAGTGCCCCAAAATGTTGAAAATGTGTTATTTCCAAATACACATTTTTGCGATTTTAGCTAATAAAAACGGTACCGACATGCTACCAAATGCGTTAAAAATGGTCGCGCCCATGATATGTTGGTCTGTAAAAAAGATTAAAACGATTTATCGTTCTCGCCTGCGTCACGAAGAAATTTACCGAAAATATGCTCTAAGCCGTTGAATGGAGCTTAATTTCGGTAAATTTGTTATAACATTTACAAATCTCAACCGATTTCAATTCTGCGACTTGCATCGGCTAAAGCTCTTTAAGGCGCATAGAAAAAGTGCATTCTGTACGTTATTTGTCATATCAGAGTCCCCCAAAATGATGAATATGTGTTATTTCCAAATTCACATTTTTGCGGTAAATTCGTTATAACATTTACAAATATCAACCGATTTCAATTCTGCCACTTGCATCGGCTAAAGCTCGTCAGGGTACATAGAAAAAGTGCATTATGAATGTTATTGGTCATATCAGAGTGCCCCAAAATGTTGAAAATGTGTTATTTCCAAATACACATTTTTGCGATTTTAGCTAATAAAAACGGTACCGACATGCTACCAAATGCGTTAAAAATGGTCGCGCCCATGATATGTTGGTCTGTAAAAAAGATTAAAACGATTTATCGTTCTCGCCTGCGTCACGAAGAAATTTACCGAAAATATGCTCTAAGCCGTCGAATGGAGCTTATTTTCGGTAAATTTGTTATAACATTTACAAATCTCAACCGATTTCAATTCTGCGACTTGCATCGGCTAAAGCTCTTTAAGGCGCATAGAAAAAGTGCATTCTGTACGTTATTTGTCATATCAGAGTACCCCAAAATGATGAATATGTGTTATTTCCAAATTCACATTTTTGCGGTAAATTCGTTATAACATTTACAAATATCAACCGATTTCAATTCTGCCACTTGCATCGGCTAAAGCTCGTCAGGGTACATAGAAAAAGTGCATTGTGAATGTTATTGGTCATATCAGAGTGCCCCAAAATGTTGAAAATGTGTTTTTTCCTAATACACATTTTTGCGATGTTAGCTAATAAAAACGGTACCGACATGCTACCAAATGCGTTAAAAATGGTCGCGCCCATGATATGTTGGTCTGTAAAAAAGATTAAAACGATTTATCGTTCTCGCCTGCGTCACGAAGAAATTTACCGAAAATATGCTCTAAGCCGTTGAATGGAGCTTATTTTCGGTAAATTTGTTATAACATTTACAAATCTCAACCGATTTCAATTCTGCGACTTGCATCGGCTAAAGCTCTTTAAGGCGCATAGAAAAAGTGCATTCTGTACGTTATTTGTCATATCATAGTACCCCAAAATGATGAATATGTGTTATTTCCAAATTCACATTTTTGCAGTAAATTCGTTATAACATTTACAAACATCAACCGATTTCAATTCTGCCACTTGCATCGGCTAAAGCTCGTCAGGGTACATAGAAAAAGTGCATTGTGAATGTTATTGGTCATATCAGAGTGCCCCAAAATGTTGAAAATGTGTTATTTCCTAATACACATTTTTGCGATTTTAGCTAATAAAAACGGTACCGACATGCTACCAAATGCGTTAAAAATGGTCGCGCCCATGATATGTTGGTCTGTAAAAAAGATTAAAACGATTTATCGTTCTCGCCTGCGTCACGAAGAAATTTACCGAAAATATGCTCTAAGCCGTTGAATGGAGCTTAATTTCGGTAAATTTGTTATAACATTTACAAATCTCAACCGATTTCAATTCTGCGACTTGCATCGGCTAAAGCTCTTTAAGGCGCATAGAAAAAGTGCATTCTGTACGTTATTTGTCATATCAGAGTACCCCAAAATGATGAATATGTGTTATTTCCAAATTCACATTTTTGCGGTAAATTCGTTATAACATTTACAAATATCAACCGATTTCAATTCTGCCACTTGCATCGGCTAAAGCTCGTCAGGGTACATAGAAAAAGTGCATTGTGAATGTTATTGGTCATATCAGAGTGCCCCAAAATGTTGAAAATGTGTTATTTCCTAATACACATTTTTGCGATTTTAGCTAATAAAAACGGTACCGACATGCTACCAAATGCGTTAAAAATGGTCGCGCCCATGATATGTTGGTCTGTAAAAAAGATTAAAACGATTTATCGTTCTCGCCTGCGTCACGAAGAAATTTACCGAAAATATGCTCTAAGCCGTTGAATGGAGCTTATTTTCGGTAAATTTGTTATAACATTTACAAATCTCAACCGATTTCAATTCTGCGACTTGCATCGGCTAAAGCTCTTTAAGGCGCATAGAAAAAGTGCATTCTGTACGTTATTTGTCATACCAGAGTACCCCAAAATGATGAATATGTGTTATTTCCAAATTCACATTTTTGCGGTAAATTCGTTATAACATTTACAAATATCAACCGATTTCAATTCTGCAACTTGCATCGGCTAAAGCTCGTCAGGGTTCATAGAAAAAGTGCATTGTGAATGTTATTGGTCATATCAGAGTGCCCCAAAATGTTAAAAATGTGTTATTTCCTAATACACATTTTTGCGATTTTAGCTAATAAAAACGGTACCGACATGCTACCAAATGCGTTAAAAGTGGTCGCGCCCATGATATGTTGGTCTGTAAAAAGATTAAAACGATTTATCGTTCTCGCCTGCGTCACGAAGAAATTTACCGAAAATATGCTCTAAGCCGTTGAATGGAGCTTATTTTCGGTAAATTTGTTATAACATTTACAAATCTCAACCGATTTCAATTCTGCGACTTGCATCGGCTAAAGCTCTTTAAGGCGCATAGAAAAAGTGCATTCTGTACGTTATTTGTCATATCAGAGTACCCCAAAATGATGAATATGTGTTATTTCCAAATTCACATTTTTGCGGTAAATTCGTTATAACATTTACTAATATCAACCGATTTCAATTCTGCCACTTGCATCGGCTAAAGCTCGTCATGGTACATAGAAAAAGTGCATTGTGAATGTTATTGGTCATATCAGAGTGCCCCAAAATGTTGAAAATGTGTTATTTCCTAATACACATTTTTGCGATTTTAGCTAATAAAAACGGTACCGACATGCTACCAAATGCGTTAAAAATGGTCGCGCCCATGATATGTTGGTCTGTAAAAAAGATTAAAACGATTTATCGTTCTCGCCTGCGTCACGAAGAAATTTACCGAAAATATGCTCTAAGCCGTTGAATGGAGCTTATTTTCGGTAAATTTGTTATAACATTTACAAATCTCAACCGATTTCAATTCTGCGACTTGCATCGGCTAAAGCTCTTTAAGGCGCATAGAAAAAGTGCATTCTGTACGTTATTTGTCATATCAGAGTACCCCAAAATGATGAATATGTGTTATTTCCAAATTCACATTTTTGCGGTAAATTCGTTATAACATTTACAAATATCAACCGATTTCAATTCTG
Source organism: Othius punctulatus (assembly GCA_951805005.1). Lineage (NCBI taxonomy): Eukaryota > Metazoa > Arthropoda > Insecta > Coleoptera > Staphylinidae > Othius > Othius punctulatus. Next base: position 21,431 of record CATORJ010000271.1, read on the forward strand.
CCACTTGCATCCGCTAAAGCTCGTCAGGGTACATAGAAAAAGTGCATTGTGAATGTTATTGGTCATATCAGAGTGCCCCAAAATGTTGAAAATGTGTTATTTCCTAATACACATTTTTGCACATATCAGAGTACCCCAAAATGATGAATATGTGTTATTTCCAAATTCACATTTTTGCGGTAAATTCGTTATAACATTTACTAATATCAACCGATTTCAATTCTGCCACTTGCATCGGCTAAAGCTCGTCATGGTACATAGAAAAAGTGCATTGTGAATGTTATTGGTCATATCAGAGTGCCCCAAAATGTTGAAAATGTGTTATTTCCTAATACACATTTTTGCGATTTTAGCTAATAAAAACGGTACCGACATGCTACCAAATGCGTTAAAAATGGTCGCGCCCATGATATGTTGGTCTGTAAAAAAGATTAAACGATTTATCGTTCTCGCCTGCGTCACGAAGAAATTTACCGAAAATATGCTCTAAGCCGTTGAATGGAGCTTATTTTCGGTAAATTTGTTATAACATTTACAAATCTCAACCGATTTCAATTCTGCGACTTGCATCGGCTAAAGCTCTTTAAGGCGCATAGAAAAAGTGCATTCTGTACGTTATTTGTCATATCAGAGTACCCCAAAATGATGAATATGTGTTATTTCCAAATTCACATTTTTGCGGTAAATTCGTTATAACATTTACAAATATCAACCGATTTCAATTCTGCCACTTGCATCCGCTAAAGCTCGTCAGGGTACATAGAAAAAGTGCATTGTGAATGTTATTGGTCATATCAGAGTGCCCCAAAATGTTGAAAATGTGTTATTTCCTAATACACATTTTTGCGATTTTAGCTAATAAAAACGGTACCGACATGCTACCAAATGCGTTAAAAATGGTCGCGCCCATGATATGTTGGTCTGTAAAAAAGATTAAAACGATTTATCGTTCTCGCCTGCGTCACGAAGAAATTTACCGAAAATATGCTCTAAGCCGTTGAATGGAGCTTATTTTCGGTAAATTTGTTATAACATTTACAAATCTCAACCGATTTCAATTCTGCGACTTGCATCGGCTAAAGCTCTTTAAGGCGCATAGAAAAAGTGCATTCTGTACGTTATTTGTCATATCAGAGTACCCCAAAATGATGAATATGTGTTATTTCCAAATTCACATTTTTGCGGTAAATTCGTTATAACATTTACAAATATCAACCGATTTCAATTCTGCCACTTGCATCCGCTAAAGCTCGTCAGGGTACATAGAAAAAGTGCATTGTGAATGTTATTGGTCATATCAGAGTGCCCCAAAATGTTGAAAATGTGTTATTTCCTAATACACATTTTTGCGATTTTAGCTAATAAAAACGGTACCGACATGCTACCAAATGCGTTAAAAATGGTCGCGCCCATGATATGTTGGTCTGTAAAAAAGATTAAAACGATTTATCGTTCTCGCCTGCGTCACGAAGAAATTTACCGAAAATATGCTCTAAGCCGTTGAATGGAGCTTATTTTCGGTAAATTTGTTATAACATTTACAAATCTCAACCGATTTCAATTCTGCGACTTGCATCGGCTAAAGCTCTTTAAGGCGCATAGAAAAAGTGCATTCTGTACGTTATTTGTCATATCAGAGTACCCCAAAATGATGAATATGTGTTATTTCCAAATTCACATTTTTGCGGTAAATTCGTTATAACATTTACTAATATCAACCGATTTCAATTCTGCCACTTGCATCGGCTAAAGCTCGTCATGGTACATAGAAAAAGTGCATTGTGAATGTTATTGGTCATATCAGAGTGCCCCAAAATGTTGAAAATGTGTTTTTTCCTAATACACATTTTTGCGATTTTAGCTAATAAAAACGGTACCGACATGCTACCAAATGCGTTAAAAATGGTCGCGCCCATGATATATTGGTCTGTTAAAAAGATTAAAACGATTTACCGTTCTCGCCTGCGTCACGAAGAAATTTACCGAAAATATGCTCTAAGCCGTTGAATGGAGCTTCTTTTCGGTAAATTTGTTACAACATTTACAAATCTCAACCGATTCAATTCTGCGACTTGCATCGGCTAAAGCTCTTTAAGGCGCATAGAAAAAGTGCATTCTGTACGTTATTTGTCATATCAGAATACCCCAAAATGATGAATATGTGTTATTTCCAAATTCACATTTTTGCGGTAAATTCGTTATAACATTTACAAATATCAACCGATTTCAATTCTGCCACTTGCATCGGCTAAAGCTCGTCAGGGTACATAGAAAAAGTGCATTGTGAATGTTATTGGTCATATCAGAGTGCCCCAAAATGTTGAAAATGTGTTATTTCCTAATACACATTTTGGCGATTTTAGCTAATAAAAACGGTACCGACATGCTACCAAATGCGTTAAAAATGGTCGCGCCCATGATATGTTGGTCTGTAAAAAAGATTAAAACGATTTATCGTTCTCGCCTGCGTCACGAAGAAATTTACCGAAAATATGCTCTAAACCGTTGAATGGAGCTTATTTTCGGTAAATTTGTTATAACATTTACAAATCTCAACCGATTTCAATTCTGCGACTTGCATCGGCTAAAGCTCTTTAAGGCGCATAGAAAAAGTGCATTCTGTACGTTATTTGTCATATCAGAGTACCCCAAAATGATGAATATGTGTTATTTCCAAATTCACATTTTTGCGGTAAATTCGTTATAACATTTACAAATATCAACCGATTTCAATTCTGCCACTTGCATCGGCTAAAGCTCGTCAGGGTACATAGAAAAAGTGCATTGTGAATGTTATTGGTCATATCAGAGTGCCCCAAAATGTTGAAAATGTGTTATTTCCTAATACACATTTTTGCGATTTTAGCTAATAAAAACGGTACCGACATGCTACCAAATGCGTTAAAAATGGTCGCGCCCATGATATGTTGGTCTGTAAAAAAGATTAAAACGATTTATCGTTCTCGCCTGCGTCACGAAGACTTTTACCGAAAATATGCTCTAAGCCGTTGAATGGAGCTTATTTTCAGTAAATTTGTTATAACATTTACAAATCTCAACCGATTTCAATTCTGCGACTTGCATCGGCTAATGCTCTTTAAGGCGCATAGAAAAAGTGCATTCTGTACGTTATTTGTCATATCAGAGTACCCCAAAATGATGAATATGTGTTATTTCCAAATTCACATTTTTGCGGTAAATTCGTTATAACATTTACAAATATCAACCGATTTCAATTCTGCCACTTGCATCGGCTAAAGCTCGTCAGGGTATATAGGAAAAGTGCACTGTGAATATTATTGGTCATATCAGAGTACCCCAAAAAGTTGAAAATGTGTTATTTCCTAATACACATTTTTGCGATTTTAGCTAACAAAAACGGTACCGACATGCTACCAAATGCGTTAAAAATGGTCGCGCCCATGATATGTTGGTCTGTAAAAAAGATTCAAACGATTTATCGTTCTCGCCTGCGTCACGAAGAAATTTACCGAAAATATGCTCTAAGCCGTTGAATGGAGCTTATTTTCGGTTAATTTGTTATAACATTTAGAAATCTCAACCGATTTCATTTCTGCGACTTGCATCGGCTAAAGCTCTTTAAGGCGCATAGAAAAAGTGCATTCTGTACGTTATTTGTCATATCAGAGTACCCCAAAATGATGAATATGTGTTATTTCCAAATTCACATTTTTGCGGTAAATTCGTTATAACATTTACAAATATCAACCGATTTCAATTCTGCCACTTGCATCGGCTAAAGCTCGTCAGGGTACATAGAAAAAGTGCATTGTGAATGTTATTGGTCATATCAGAGTGCCCCAAAATGTTGAAAATGTGTTATTTCCAAATACACATTTTTGCGATTTTAGCTAATAAAAACGGTACCGACATGCTACCAAATGCGTTAAAAATGGTCGCGCCCATGATATGTTGGTCTGTAAAAAAGATTAAAACGATTTATCGTTCTCGCCTGCGTCACGAAGCAATTTACCGAAAATATGCTCTAAGCCGTCGAATGGAGCTTATTTTCGGTAAATTTGTTATAACATTTACAAATCTCAACCGATTTCAATTCTGCGACTTGCATCGGCTAAAGCTCTTTAAGGCGCATAGAAAAAGTGCATTCTGTACGTTATTTGTCATATCAGAGTACCCCAAAATGATGAATATGTGTTATTTCCAAATTCACATTTTTGCGGTAAATTCGTTATAACATTTACAAATATCAACCGATTTCAATTCTGCCACTTGCATCGGCTAAAGCTCGTCAGGGTACATAGAAAAAGTGCATTGTGAATGTTATTGGTCATATCAGAGTGCCCCAAAATGTTGAAAATGTGTTTTTCCTAATACACATTTTTGCGATGTTAGCTAATAAAAACGGTACCGACATGCTACCAAATGCGTTAAAAATGGTCGCGCCCATGATATGTTGGTCTGTAAAAAAGATTAAAACGATTTATCGTTCTCGCCTGCGTCACGAAGAAATTTACCGAAAATATGCTCTAAGCCGTTGAATGGAGCTTATTTTCGGTAAATTTGTTATAACATTTACAAATCTCAACCGATTTCAATTCTGCGACTTGCATCGGCTAAAGCTCTTTAAGGCGCATAGAAAAAGTGCATTCTGTACGTTATTTGTCATATCATAGTACCCCAAAATGATGAATATGTGTTATTTCCAAATTCACATTTTTGCAGTAAATTCGTTATAACATTTACAAACATCAACCGATTTCAATTCTGCCACTTGCATCGGCTAAAGCTCGTCAGGGTACATAGAAAAAGTGCATTGTGAATGTTATTGGTCATATCAGAGTGCCCCAAAATGTTGAAAATGTGTTATTTCCTAATACACATTTTTGCGATTTTAGCTAATAAAAACGGTACCGACATGCTACCAAATGCATTAAAAATGGTCGCGCCCATGATATGTTGGTCTGTAAAAAAGATTAAAACGATTTATCGTTCTCGCCTGCGTCACGAAGAAATTTACCGAAAATATGCTCTAAGCCGTTGAATGGAGCTTATTTTCGGTAAATTTGTTATAACATTTACAAATCTCAACCGATTTCAATTCTGCGACTTGCATCGGCTAAAGCTCTTTAAGGCGCATAGAAAAAGTGCATTCTGTACGTTATTTGTCATATCAGAGTACCCCAAAATGATGAATATGTGTTATTTCCAAATTCACATTTTTGCGGTAAATTCGTTATAACATTTACTAATATCAACCGATTTCAATTCTGCCACTTGCATCGGCTAAAGCTCGTCATGGTACATAGAAAAAGTGCATTGTGAATGTTATTGGTCATATCAGAGTGCCCCAAAATGTTGAAAATGTGTTATTTCCTAATACACATTTTTGCGATTTTAGCTAATAAAAACGGTACCGACATGCTACCAAATGCGTTAAAAATGGTCGCGCCCATGATATGTTGGTCTGTAAAAAAGATTAAAACGATTTATCGTTCTCGCCTGCGTCACGAAGAAATTTACCGAAAATATGCTCTAAGCCGTTGAATGGAGCTTATTTTCGGTAAATTTGTTATAACATTTACAAATCTCAACCGATTTCAATTCTGCGACTTGCATCGGCTAAAGCTCTTTAAGGCGCATAGAAAAAGTGCATTCTGTACGTTATTTGTCATATCAGAGTACCCCAAAATGATGAATATGTGTTATTTCCAAATTCACATTTTTGCGGTAAATTCGTTATAACATTTACAAATATCAACCGATTTCAATTCTGCCACTTGCATCCGCTAAAGCTCGTCAGGGTACATAGAAAAAGTGCATTGTGAATGTTATTGGTCATATCAGAGTGCCCCAAAATGTTGAAAATGTGTTATTTCCTAATACACATTTTTGCGATTTTAGCTAATAAAAACGGTACCGACATGCTACCAAATGCGTTAAAAATGGTCGCGCCCATGATATGTTGGTCTGTAAAAAAGATTAAAACGATTTATCGTTCTCGCCTGCGTCACGAAGAAATTTACCGAAAATATGCTCTAAGCCGTTGAATGGAGCTTATTTTCGGTAAATTTGTTATAACATTTACAAATCTCAACCGATTTCAATTCTGCGACTTGCATCGGCTAAAGCTCTTTAAGGCGCATAGAAAAAGTGCATTATGTACGTTATTTGTCATATCAGAGTACCCCAAAATGATGAATATGTGTTATTTCCAAATTCACATTTTTGCGGTAAATTGGTTATAACATTTACAAATATCAACCGATTTCAATTCTGCCACTTGCATCGGCTAAAGCTCGTCAGGGTACATAGAAAAAGTGCATTGTGAATGTTATTGGTCATATCAGAGTGCCCCAAAATGTTGAAAATGTGTTTTTTCCTAATACACATTTTTGCGATTTTAGCTAATAAAAACGGTACCGACATGCTACCAAATGCGTTAAAAATGGTCGCGCCCATGATATATTGGTCTGTTAAAAAGATTAAAACGATTTACCGTTCTCGCCTGCGTCACGAAGAAATTTACCGAAAATATGCTCTAAGCCGTTGAATGGAGCTTATTTTCGGTAAATTTGTTACAACATTTACAAATCTCAACCGATTTCAATTCTGCGACTTGCATCGGCTAAAGCTCTTTAAGGCGCATAGAAAAAGTGCATTCTGTACGTTATTTGTCATATCAGAATACCCCAAAATGATGAATATGTGTTATTTCCAAATTCACATTTTTGCGGTAAATTCGTTATAACATTTACAAATATCAACCGATTTCAATTCTGCCACTTGCATCGGCTAAAGCTCGTCAGGGTACATAGAAAAAGTGCATTGTGAATGTTATTGGTCATATCAGAGTGCCCCAAAATGTTGAAAATGTGTTATTTCCTAATACACATTTTGGCGATTTTAGCTAATAAAAACGGTACCGACATGCTACCAAATGCGTTAAAAATGGTCGCGCCCATGATATGTTGGTCTGTAAAAAAGATTAAAACGATTTATCGTTCTCGCCTGCGTCACGAAGAAATTTACCGAAAATATGCTCTAAACCGTTGAATGGAGCTTATTTTCGGTAAATTTGTTATAACATTTACAAATCTCAACCGATTTCAATTCTGCGACTTGCATCGGCTAAAGCTCTTTAAGGCGCATAGAAAAAGTGCATTCTGTACGTTATTTGTCATATCAGAGTACCCCAAAATGATGAATATGTGTTATTTCCAAATTCACATTTTTGCGGTAAATTGGTTATAACATTTACAAATATCAACCGATTTCAATTCTGCCACTTGCATCGGCTAAAGCTCGTCAGGGTACATAGAAAAAGTGCATTGTGAATGTTATTGGTCATATCAGAGTGCCCCAAAATGTTGAAAATGTGTTATTTCCTAATACACATTTTTGCGATTTTAGCTAATAAAAACGGTACCGACATGCTACCAAATGCGTTAAAAATGGTCGCGCCCATGATATGTTGGTCTGTAAAAAAGATTAAAACGATTTATCGTTCTCGCCTGCGTCACGAAGACTTTTACCGAAAATATGCTCTAAGCCGTTGAATGGAGCTTATTTTCGGTAAATTTGTTATAACATTTACAAATCTCAACCGATTTCAATTCTGCGACTTGCATCGGCTAAAGCTCTTTAAGGCGCATAGAAAAAGTGCATTCTGTACGTTATTTGTCATATCAGAGTACCCCAAAATGATGAATATGTGTTATTTCCAAATTCACATTTTTGCGGTAAATTCGTTATAACATTTACAAATATCAACCGATTTCAATTCTGCCACTTGCATCGGCTAAAGCTCGTCAGGGTATATAGGAAAAGTGCACTGTGAATGTTATTGGTCATATCAGAGTACCCCAAAAAGTTGAAAATGTGTTATTTCCTAATACACATTTTTGCGATTTTAGCTAACAAAAACGGTACCGACATGCTACCAAATGCGTTAAAAATGGTCGCGCCCATGATATGTTGGTCTGTAAAAAAGATTCAAACGATTTATCGTTCTCGCCTGCGTCACGAAGAAATTTACCGAAAATATGCTCTAAGCCGTTGAATGGAGCTTATTTTCGGTTAATTTGTTATAACATTTAGAAATCTCAACCGATTTCATTTCTGCGACTTGCATCGGCTAAAGCTCTTTAAGGCGCATAGAAAAAGTGCATTCTGTACGTTATTTGTCATATCAGAGTACCCCAAAATGATGAATATGTGTTATTTCCAAATTCACATTTTTGCGGTAAATTCGTTATAACATTTACAAATATCAACCGATTTCAATTCTGCCACTTGCATCGGCTAAAGCTCGTCAGGGTACATAGAAAAAGTGCATTGTGAATGTTATTGGTCATATCAGAGTGCCCCAAAATGTTGAAAATGTGTTATTTCCAAATACACATTTTTGCGATTTTAGCTAATAAAAACGGTACCGACATGCTACCAAATGCGTTAAAAATGGTCGCGCCCATGATATGTTGGTCTGTAAAAAAGATTAAAACGATTTATCGTTCTCGCCTGCGTCACGAAGAAATTTACCGAAAATATGCTCTAAGCCGTCGAATGGAGCTTATTTTCGGTAAATTTGTTATAACATTTACAAATCTCAACCGATTTCAATTCTGCGACTTGCATCGGCTAAAGCTCTTTAAGGCGCATAGAAAAAGTGCATTCTGTACGTTATTTGTCATATCAGAGTACCCCAAAATGATGAATATGTGTTATTTCCAAATTCACATTTTTGCGGTAAATTCGTTATAACATTTACAAATATCAACCGATTTCAATTCTGCCTCTTGCATCGGCTAAAGCTCGTCAGGGTACATAGAAAAAGTGCATTGTGAATGTTATTGGTCATATCAGAGTGCCCCAAAATGTTGAAAATGTGTTTTTTCCTAATACACATTTTTGCGATGTTAGCTAATAAAAACGGTACCGACATGCTACCTAATGCGTTAAAAATGGTCGCGCCCATGATATGTTGGTCTGTAAAAAAGATTAAAACGATTTATCGTTCTCGCCTGCGTCACGAAGAAATTTACCGAAAATATGCTCTAAGCCGTTGAATGGAGCTTATTTTCGGTAAATTTGTTATAACATTTACAAATCTCAACCGATTTCAATTCTGCGACTTGCATCGGCTAAAGCTCTTTAAGGCGCATAGAAAAAGTGCATTCTGTACGTTATTTGTCATATCATAGTACCCCAAAATGATGAATATGTGTTATTTCCAAATTCACATTTTTGCAGTAAATTCGTTATAACATTTACAAACATCAACCGATTTCAATTCTGCCACTTGCATCGGCTAAAGCTCGTCAGGGTACATAGAAAAAGTGCATTGTGAATGTTATTGGTCATATCAGAGTGCCCCAAAATGTTGAAAATGTGTTATTTCCTAATACACATTTTTGCGATTTTAGCTAATAAAAACGGTACCGACATGCTACCAAATGCGTTAAAAATGGTCGCGCCCATGATATGTTGGTCTGTAAAAAGATTAAAACGATTTATCGTTCTCGCCTGCGTCACGAAGAAATTTACCGAAAATATGCTCTAAGCCGTTGAATGGAGCTTAATTTCCGGTTAATTTGTTATAACATTTACAAATCTCAACCGATTTCAATTCTGCGACTTGCATCGGCTAAAGCTCTTTAAGGCGCATAGAAAAAGTGCATTCTGTACGTTATTTGTCATATCAGAGTACCCCAAAATGATGAATATGTGTTATTTCCAAATTCACATTTTTGCGGTAAATTCGTTATAACATTTACAAATATCAACCGATTTCAATTCTGCCACTTGCATCGGCTAAAGCTCGTCAGGGTACATAGAAAAAGTGCATTGTGAATGTTATTGGTCATATCAGAGTGCCCCAAAATGTTGAAAATGTGTTATTTCCAAATACACATTTTTGCGATTTTAGCTAATAAAAACGGTACCGACATGCTACCAAATGCGTTAAAAATGGTCGCGCCCATGATATGTTGGTCTGTAAAAAAGATTAAAACGATTTATCGTTCTCGCCTGCGTCACGAAGAAATTTACCGAAAATATGCTCTAAGCCGTTGAATGGAGCTTATTTTCGGTAAATTTGTTATAACATTTACAAATCTCAACCGATTTCAATTCTGCGACTTGCATCGGCTAAAGCTCTTTAAGGCGCATAGAAAAAGTGCATTCTGTACGTTATTTGTCATATCAGAGTACCCCAAAATGATGAATATGTGTTATTTCCAAATTCACATTTTTGCAGTAAATTCGTTATAACATTTACAAATATCAACCGATTTCAATTCTGCCACTTGCATCGGCTAAAGCTCGTCAGGGTACATAGAAAAAGTGCATTGTGAATGTTATGGGTCATATCAGAGTGCCCCAAAATGTTGAAAATGTGTTATTTCCTAATACACATTTTTGCGATTTTAGCTAATAAAAACGGTACCGACATGCTACCAAATGCCTTAAAAATGGTCGCGCCCATGATATGTTGGTCTGTAAAAAAGATTAAAACGATTTATCGTTCTCGCCTGCGTCACGAAGAAATTTACCGAAAATATGCTCTAAGCCGTTGAATGGAGCTTATTTTCGGTAAATTTGATATAACATTTACAAATCTCAACCGATTTCAATTCTGCGACTTGCATCGGCTAAAGCTGTTTAAGGCGCATAGAAAAAGTGCATTCTGTACGTTATTTGTCATATCAGAGTACCCCAAAATGATGAATATGTGTTATTTCCAATTCACATTTTTGCGGTAAATTCGTTATAACATTTACAAATATCAACCGATTTCAATTCTGCCACTTGCATCGGCTAAAGCTCGTCAGGGTACATAGAAAAAGTGCATTGTGAATGTTATTGGTCATATCAGAGTGCCCCAAAATGTTGAAAATGTGTTATTTCCTAATACACATTTTTGCGATTTTAGCTAATAAAAACGGTACCGACATGTTACCAAATGCGTTAAAAATGGTCGCGCCCATGATATGTTGGTCTGTAAAAAAGATTAAAACGATTTATCGTTCTCGCCTGCGTCACGAAGAAATTTACCGAAAATATGCTCTAAGCCGTTGAATGGAGCTTATTTTCGGTAAATTTGTTATAACATTTACAAATCTCAACCGATTTCAATTCTGCGACTTGCATCGGCTAAAGCTCTTTAAGGCGCATAGAAAAAGTGCATTCTGTACGTTATTTGTCATATCAGAGTATCCCAAAATGATGAATATGTGTTATTTCCAAATTCACATTTTTGCGGTAAATTCGTTATAACATTTACAAATATCAACCGATTTGAATTCTGCCACTTGCATCGGCTAAAGCTCGTCAGGGTACATAGAAAAAGTGCATTGTGAATGTTATTGGTCATATCAGAGTGCCCCAAAATGTTGAAAATGTGTTATTTCCTAATACACATTTTTGCGATTTTAGCTAATAAAAACGGTACCGACATGCTACCAAATGCGTTAAAAATGGTCGCGCCCATGATATGTTGGTCTGTAAAAAAGATTAAAACGATTTATCGTTCTCGCCTGCGTCACGAAGAAATTTACCGAAAATATGCTCTAAGCCGTTGAATGGAGCTTATTTTCGGTAAATTTGTTATAACATTTACAAATCTCAACCGATATCAATTCTGCGACTTGCATCGGCTAAAGCTCTTTAAGGCGCATAGAAAAAGTGCATTCTGTACGTTATTTGTCATATCAGAGTACCCCAAAATGATGAATATGTGTTATTTCCAAATTCACATTTTTGCGGTAAATTCGTTATAACATTTACAAATATCAACCGATTTCAATTCTGCCACTTGCATCGGCTAAAGCTCGTCAGGGTACATAGAAAAAGTGCATTGTGAATGTTATTGGTCATATCAGAGTGCCCCAAAATGTTGAAAATGTGTTATTTCCAAATACACATTTTTGCGATTTTAGCTAATAAAAACGGTACCGACATGCTACCAAATGCGTTAAAAATGGTCGCGCCCATGATATGTTGGTCTGTAAAAAAGATTAAAACGATTTATCGTTCTCGCCTGCGTCACGAAGAAATTTACCGAAAATATGCTCTAAGCCGTTGAATGGAGCTTATTTTCGGTAAATTTGTTATAACATTTACAAATCTCAACCGATTTCAATTCTGCGACTTGCATCGGCTAAAGCTCTTTAAGGCGCATAGAAAAAGTGCATTCTGTACGTTATTTGTCATATCAGAGTACCCCAAAATGATGAATATGTGTTATTTCCAAATTCACATTTTTGCAGTAAATTCGTTATAACATTTACAAACATCAACCGATTTCAATTCTGCTACTTGCTTCGGCTAAAGCTCGTCAGGGTACATAGAAAAAGTGCATTGTGAATGTTATTGGTCATATCAGAGTGCCCCAAAATGTTGAAAATGTGTTATTTCCTAATACACATTTTTGCGATTTTAGCTAATAAAAACGGTACCGACATGCTACCAAATGCGTTAAAAATGGTCGCGCCCATGATATGTTGGTCTGTAAAAAAGATTAAAACGATTTATCGTTCTCGCCTGCGTCACGAAGAAATTTACCGAAAATATGCTCTAAGCCGTTGAATGGAGCTTATTTTCGGTAAATTTGTTATAACATTTACAAATCTCAACCGATTTCAATTCTGCGACTTGCATCGGCTAAAGCTCTTTAAGGCGCATAGAAAAAGTGCATTCTGTACGTTATTTGTCATATCAGAGTATCCCAAAATGATGAATATGTGTTATTTCCAAATTCACATTTTTGCGGTAAATTCGTTATAACATTTACAAATATCAACCGATTTGAATTCTGCCACTTGCATCGGCTAAAGCTCGTCAGGGTACATAGAAAAAGTGCATTGTGAATGTTATTGGTCATATCAGAGTGCCCCAAAATGTTGAAAATGTGTTATTTCCTAATACACATTTTTGCGATTTTAGCTAATAAAAACGGTACCGACATGCTACCAAATGCGTTAAAAATGGTCGCGCCCATGATATGTTGGTCTGTAAAAAAGATTAAAACGATTTATCGTTCTCGCCTGCGTCACGAAGAAATTTACCGAAAATATGCTCTAAGCCGTTGAATGGAGCTTATTTTCGGTAAATTTGTTATAACATTTACAAATCTCAACCGATATCAATTCTGCGACTTGCATCGGCTAAAGCTCTTTAAGGCGCATAGAAAAAGTGCATTCTGTACGTTATTTGTCATATCAGAGTACCCCAAAATGATGAATATGTGTTATTTCCAAATTCACATTTTTGCGGTAAATTCGTTATAACATTTACAAATATCAACCGATTTCAATTCTGCCACTTGCATCGGCTAAAGCTCGTCAGGGTACATAGAAAAAGTGCATTGTGAATGTTATTGGTCATATCAGAGTGCCCCAAAATGTTGAAAATGTGTTATTTCCAAATACACATTTTTGCGATTTTAGCTAATAAAAACGGTACCGACATGCTACCAAATGCGTTAAAAATGGTCGCGCCCATGATATGTTGGTCTGTAAAAAAGATTAAAACGATTTATCGTTCTCGCCTGCGTCACGAAGAAATTTACCGAAAATATGCTCTAAGCCGTTGAATGGAGCTTATTTTCGGTAAATTTGTTATAACATTTACAAATCTCAACCGATTTCAATTCTGCGACTTGCATCGGCTAAAGCTCTTTAAGGCGCATAGAAAAAGTGCATTCTGTACGTTATTTGTCATATCAGAGTACCCCAAAATGATGAATATGTGTTATTTCCAAATTCACATTTTTGCAGTAAATTCGTTATAACATTTACAAACATCAACCGATTTCAATTCTGCTACTTGCTTCGGCTAAAGCTCGTCAGGGTACATAGAAAAAGTGCATTGTGAATGTTATTGGTCATATCAGAGTGCCCCAAAATGTTGAAAATGTGTTATTTCCTAATACACATTTTTGCGATTTTAGCTAATAAAAACGGTACCGACATGCTACCAAATGCGTTAAAAATGGTCGCGCCCATGATATGTTGGTCTGTAAAAAAGATTAAAACGATTTATCGTTCTCGCCTGCGTCACGAAGAAATTTACCGAAAATATGCTCTAAGCCGTTGAATGGAGCTTATTTTCGGTAAATTTGTTATAACATTTACAAATCTCAACCGATTTCAATTCTGCGACTTGCATCGGCTAAAGCTCTTTAAGGCGCATAGAAAAAGTGCATTCTGTACGTTATTTGTCATATCAGAGTACCCCAAAATGATGAATATGTGTTATTTCCAAATTCACATTTTTGCGGTAAATTCGTTATAACATTTACAAATATCAACCGATTTCAATTCTGCCACTTGCATCGGCTAAAGCTCGTCAGGGTACATAGAAAAAGTGCATTGTGAATGTTATTGGTCATATTAGAGTGCCCCAAAATGTTGAAAATGTGTTATTTCCTAATACACATTTTTGCGATTTTAGCTAATAAAAACGGTACCGGCATGCTACCAAATGCGTTAAAAATGGTCGCGCCCATGATATGTTGGTCTGTAAAAAAGATTAAAACGATTTATCGTTCTCGCCTGCGTCACGAAGAAATTTACCGAAAATATGCTCTAAGCCGTTGAATGGAGCTTATTTTCGGTAAATTTGATATAACATTTACAAATCTCAACCGATTTCAATTCTGCGACTTGCATCGGCTAAAGCTGTTTAAGGCGCATAGAAAAAGTGCATTCTGTACGTTATTTGTCATATCAGAGTACCCCAAAATGATGAATATGTGTTATTTCCAAATTCACATTTTTGCGGTAAATTCGTTATAACATTTACAAATATCAACCGATTTCAATTCTGCCACTTGCATCGGCTAAAGCTCGTCAGGGTACATAGAAAAAGTGCATTGTGAATGTTATTGGTCATATCAGAGTGCCCCAAAATGTTGAAAATGTGTTATTTCCTAATACACATTTTTGCGATTTTAGCTAATAAAAACGGTACCGACATGTTACCAAATGCGTTAAAAATGGTCGCGCCCATGATATGTTGGTCTGTAAAAAAGATTAAAACGATTTATCGTTCTCGCCTGCGTCACGAAGAAATTTACCGAAAATATGCTCTAAGCCGTTGAATGGAGCTTATTTTCGGTAAATTTGTTATAACATTTACAAATCTCAACCGATTTCAATTCTGCGACTTGCATCGGCTAAAGCTCTTTAAGGCGCATAGAAAAAGCGCATTCTGTACGTTATTTGTCATATCAGAGTATCCCAAAATGATGAATATGTGTTATTTCCAAATTCACATTTTTGCGGTAAATTCGTTATAACATTTACAAATATCAACCGATTTGAATTCTGCCACTTGCATCGGCTAAAGCTCGTCAGGGTACATAGAAAAAGTGCATTGTGAATGTTATTGGTCATATCAGAGTGCCCCAAAATGTTGAAAATGTGTTATTTCCTAATACACATTTTTGCGATTTTAGCTAATAAAAACGGTACCGACATGCTACCAAATGCGTTAAAAATGGTCGCGCCCATGATATGTTGGTCTGTAAAAAAGATTAAAACGATTTATCGTTCTCGCCTGCGTCACGAAGAAATTTACCGAAAATATGCTCTAAGCCGTTGAATGGAGCTTATTTTCGGTAAATTTGTTATAACATTTACAAATCTCAACCGATTTCAATTCTGCGACTTGCATCGGCTAAAGCTCTTTAAGGCGCATAGAAAAAGTGCATTCTGTACGTTATTTGTCATATCAGAGTACCCCAAAATGATGAATATGTGTTATTTCCAAATTCACATTTTTGCGGTAAATTCGTTATAACATTTACAAATATCAACCGATTTCAATTCTGCCACTTGCATCGGCTAAAGCTCGTCAGGGTACATAGAAAAAGTGCATTGTGAATGTTATTGGTCATATCAGAGTGCCCCAAAATGTTGAAAATGTGTTATTTCCAAATACACATTTTTGCGATTTTAGCTAATAAAAACGGTACCGACATGCTACCAAATGCGTTAAAAATGGTCGCGCCCATGATATGTTGGTCTGTAAAAAAGATTAAAACGATTTATCGTTCTCGCCTGCGTCACGAAGAAATTTACCGAAAATATGCTCTAAGCCGTCGAATGGAGCTTATTTTCGGTAAATTTGTTATAACATTTACAAATCTCCACCGATTTCAATTCTGCGACTTGCATCGGCTAAAGCTCTTTAAGGCGCATAGAAAAAGTGCATTCTGTACGTTATTTGTCATATCAGAGTACCCCAAAATGATGAATATGTGTTATTTCCAAATTCACATTTTTGCGGTAAATTCGTTATAACATTTACAAATATCAACCGATTTCAATTCTGCCACTTGCATCGGCTAAAGCTCGTCAGGGTACATAGAAAAAGTGCATTGTGAATGTTATGGGTCATATCAGAGTGCCCCAAAATGTTGAAAATGTGTTATTTCCTAATACACATTTTTGCGATTTTAGCTAATAAAAACGGTACCGACATGCTACCAAATGCGTTAAAAATGGTCGCGCCCATGATATGTTGGTCTGTAAAAAAGATTAAAACGATTTATCGTTCTCGCCTGCGTCACGAAGAAATTTACCGAAAATATGCTCTAAGCCGTTGAATGGAGCTTATTTTCGGTAAATTTGATATAACATTTACAAATCTCAACCGATTTCAATTCTGCGACTTGCATCGGCTAAAGCTGTTTAAGGCGCATAGAAAAAGTGCATTCTGTACGTTATTTGTCATATCAGAGTACCCCAAAATGATGAATATGTGTTATTTCCAAATTCACATTTTTGCGGTAAATTCGTTATAACATTTACAAATATCAACCGATTTCAATTCTGCCACTTGCATCGGCTAAAGCTCGTCAGGGTACATAGAAAAAGTGCATTGTGAATGTTATTGGTCATATCAGAGTGCCCCAAAATGTTGAAAATGTGTTATTTCTTAATACACATTTTTGCGATTTTAGCTAATAAAAACGGTACCGACATGTTACCAAATGCGTTAAAAATGGTCGCGCCCATGATATGTTGGTCTGTAAAAAAGATTAAAACGATTTATCGTTCTCGCCTGCGTCACGAAGAAATTTACCGAAAATATGCTCTAAGCCGTTGAATGGAGCTTATTTTCGGTAAATTTGTTATAACATTTACAAATCTCAACCGATTTCAATTCTGCGACTTGCATCGGCTAAAGCTCTTTAAGGCGCATAGAAAAAGTGCATTCTGTACGTTATTTGTCATATCAGAGTATCCCAAAATGATGAATATGTGTTATTTCCAAATTCACATTTTTGCGGTAAATTCGTTATAACATTTACAAATATCAACCGATTTGAATTCTGCCACTTGCATCGGCTAAAGCTCGTCAGGGTACATAGAAAAAGTGCATTGTGAATGTTATTGGTCATATCAGAGTGCCCCAAAATGTTGAAAATGTGTTATTTCCTAATACACATTTTTGCGATTTTAGCTAATAAAAACGGTACCGACATGCTACCAAATGCGTTAAAAATGGTCGCGCCCATGATATGTTGGTCTGTAAAAAAGATTAAAACGATTTATCGTTCTCGCCTGCGTCACGAAGAAATTTACCGAAAATATGCTCTAAGCCGTTGAATGGAGCTTATTTTCGGTAAATTTGTTATAACATTTACAAATCTCAACCGATTTCAATTCTGCGACTTGCATCGGCTAAAGCTCTTTAAGGCGCATAGAAAAAGTGCATTCTGTACGTTATTTGTCATATCAGAGTACCCCAAAATGATGAATATGTGTTATTTCCAAATTCACATTTTTGCGGTAAATTCGTTATAACATTTACAAATATCAACCGATTTCAATTCTGCCACTTGCATCGGCTAAAGCTCGTCAGGGTACATAGAAAAAGTGCATTGTGAATGTTATTGGTCATATCAGAGTGCCCCAAAATGTTGAAAATGTGTTATTTCCAAATACACATTTTTGCGATTTTAGCTAATAAAAACGGTACCGACATGCTACCAAATGCGTTAAAAATGGTCGCGCCCATGATATGTTGGTCTGTAAAAAAGATTAAAACGATTTATCGTTCTCGCCTGCGTCACGAAGAAATTTACCGAAAATATGCTCTAAGCCGTCGAATGGAGCTTATTTTCGGTAAATTTGTTATAACATTTACAAATCTCAACCGATTTCAATTCTGCGACTTGCATCGGCTAAAGCTCTTTAAGGCGCATAGAAAAAGTGCATTCTGTACGTTATTTGTCATATCAGAGTACCCCAAAATGATGAATATGTGTTATTTCCAAATTCACATTTTTGCGGTAAATTCGTTATAACATTTACAAATATCAACCGATTTCAATTCTGCCACTTGCATCGGCTAAAGCTCGTCAGGGTACATAGAAAAAGTGCATTGTGAATGTTATTGGTCATATCAGAGTGCCCCAAAATGTTGAAAATGTGTTTTTTCCTAATACACATTTTTGCGATTTTAGCTAATAAAAACGGTACCGACATGCTACCAAATGCGTTAAAAATGGTCGCGCCCATGATATGTTGGTCTGTAAAAAAGATTAAAACGATTTATCGTTCTCGCCTGCGTCACGAAGAAATTTACCGAAAATATGCTCTAAGCCGTTGAATGGAGCTTATTTTCGGTAAATTTGTTATAACATTTACAAATCTCAACCGATTTCAATTCTGCGACTTGCATCGGCTAAAGCTCTTTAAGGCGCATAGAAAAAGTGCATTCTGTACGTTATTTGTCATATCAGAGTACCCCAAAATGATGAATATGTGTTATTTCCAAATTCACATTTTTGCAGTAAATTCGTTATAACATTTACAAACATCAACCGATTTCAATTCTGCTACTTGCATCGGCTAAAGCTCGTCAGGGTACATAGAAAAAGTGCATTGTGAATGTTATTGGTCATATCAGAGTGCCCCAAAATGTTGAAAATGTGTTATTTCCTAATACACATTTTTGCGATTTTAGCTAATAAAAACGGTACCGACATGCTACCAAATGCGTTAAAAATGGTCGCGCCCATGATATGTTGGTCTGTAAAAAAGATTAAAACGATTTATCGTTCTCGCCTGCGTCACGAAGAAATTTACCGAAAATATGCTCTAAGCCGTTGAATGGAGCTTATTTTCGGTAAATTTGTTATAACATTTACAAATCTCAACCGATTTCAATTCTGCGACTTGCATCGGCTAAAGCTCTTTAAGGCGCATAGAAAAAGTGCATTCTGTACGTTATTTGTCATATCAGAGTACCCCAAAATGATGAATATGTGTTATTTCCAAATTCACATTTTTGCGGTAAATTCGTTATAACATTTACAAATATCAACCGATTTCAATTCTGCCACTTGCATCGGCTAAAGCTCGTCAGGGTACATAGAAAAAGTGCATTGTGAATGTTATTGGTCATATTAGAGTGCCCCAAAATGTTGAAAATGTGTTATTTCCTAATACACATTTTTGCGATTTTAGCTAATAAAAACGGTACCGACATGCTACCAAATGCGTTAAAAATGGTCGCGCCCATGATATGTTGGTCTGTAAAAAAGATTAAAACGATTTATCGTTCTCGCCTGCGTCACGAAGAAATTTACCGAAAATATGCTCTAAGCCGTTGAATGGAGCTTATTTTCGGTAAATTTGATATAACATTTACAAATCTCAACCGATTTCAATTCTGCGACTTGCATCGGCTAAAGCTGTTTAAGGCGCATAGAAAAAGTGCATTCTGTACGTTATTTGTCATATCAGAGTACCCCAAAATGATGAATATGTGTTATTTCCAAATTCACATTTTTGCGGTAAATTCGTTATAACATTTACAAATATCAACCGATTTCAATTCTGCCACTTGCATCGGCTAAAGCTCGTCAGGGTACATAGAAAAAGTGCATTGTGAATGTTATTGGTCATATCAGAGTGCCCCAAAATGTTGAAAATGTGTTATTTCCTAATACACATTTTTGCGATTTTAGCTAATAAAAACGGTACCGACATGTTACCAAATGCGTTAAAAATGGTCGCGCCCATGATATGTTGGTCTGTAAAAAAGATTAAAACGATTTATCGTTCTCGCCTGCGTCACGAAGAAATTTACCGAAAATATGCTCTAAGCCGTTGAATGGAGCTTATTTTCGGTAAATTTGTTATAACATTTACAAATCTCAACCGATTTCAATTCTGCGACTTGCATCGGCTAAAGCTCTTTAAGGCGCATAGAAAAAGTGCATTCTGTACGTTATTTGTCATATCAGAGTATCCCAAAATGATGAATATGTGTTATTTCCAAATTCACATTTTTGCGGTAAATTCGTTATAACATTTACAAATATCAACCGATTTGAATTCTGCCACTTGCATCGGCTAAAGCTCGTCAGGGTACATAGAAAAAGTGCATTGTGAATGTTATTGGTCATATCAGAGTGCCCCAAAATGTTGAAAATGTGTTATTTCCTAATACACATTTTTGCGATTTTAGCTAATAAAAACGGTACCGACATGCTACCAAATGCGTTAAAAATGGTCGCGCCCATGATATGTTGGTCTGTAAAAAAGATTAAAACGATTTATCGTTCTCGCCTGCGTCACGAAGAAATTTACCGAAAATATGCTCTAAGCCGTTGAATGGAGCTTATTTTCGGTAAATTTGTTATAACATTTACAAATCTCAACCGATTTCAATTCTGCGACTTGCATCGGCTAAAGCTCTTTAAGGCGCATAGAAAAAGTGCATTCTGTACGTTATTTGTCATATCAGAGTACCCCAAAATGATGAATATGTGTTATTTCCAAATTCACATTTTTGCGGTAAATTCGTTATAACATTTACAAATATCAACCGATTTCAATTCTGCCACTTGCATCGGCTAAAGCTCGTCAGGGTACATAGAAAAAGTGCATTGTGAATGTTATTGGTCATATCAGAGTGCCCCAAAATGTTGAAAATGTGTTATTTCCAAATACACATTTTTGCGATTTTAGCTAATAAAAACGGTACCGACATGCTACCAAATGCGTTAAAAATGGTCGCGCCCATGATATGTTGGTCTGTAAAAAAGATTAAAACGATTTATCGTTCTCGCCTGCGTCACGAAGAAATTTACCGAAAATATGCTCTAAGCCGTCGAATGGAGCTTATTTTCGGTAAATTTGTTATAACATTTACAAATCTCAACCGATTTCAATTCTGCGACTTGCATCGGCTAAAGCTCTTTAAGGCGCATAGAAAAAGTGCATTCTGTACGTTATTTGTCATATCAGAGTACCCCAAAATGATGAATATGTGTTATTTCCAAATTCACATTTTTGCGGTAAATTCGTTATAACATTTACAAATATCAACCGATTTCAATTCTGCCACTTGCATCGGCTAAAGCTCGTCAGGGTACATAGAAAAAGTGCATTGTGAATGTTATTGGTCATATCAGAGTGCCCCAAAATGTTGAAAATGTGTTTTTTCCTAATACACATTTTTGCGATTTTAGCTAATAAAAACGGTACCGACATGCTACCAAATGCGTTAAAAATGGTCGCGCCCATGATATGTTGGTCTGTAAAAAAGATTAAAACGATTTATCGTTCTCGCCTGCGTCACGAAGAAATTTACCGAAAATATGCTCTAAGCCGTTGAATGGAGCTTATTTTCGGTAAATTTGTTATAACATTTACAAATCTCAACCGATTTCAATTCTGCGACTTGCATCGGCTAAAGCTCTTTAAGGCGCATAGAAAAAGTGCATTCTGTACGTTATTTGTCATATCAGAGTACCCCAAAATGATGAATATGTGTTATTTCCAAATTCACATTTTTGCAGTAAATTCGTTATAACATTTACAAACATCAACCGATTTCAATTCTGCTACTTGCATCGGCTAAAGCTCGTCAGGGTACATAGAAAAAGTGCATTGTGAATGTTATTGGTCATATCAGAGTGCCCCAAAATGTTGAAAATGTGTTATTTCCTAATACACATTTTTGCGATTTTAGCTAATAAAAACGGTACCGACATGCTACCAAATGCGTTAAAAATGGTCGCGCCCATGATATGTTGGTCTGTAAAAAAGATTAAAACGATTTATCGTTCTCGCCTGCGTCACGAAGAAATTTACCGAAAATATGCTCTAAGCCGTTGAATGGAGATTATTTTCGGTAAATTTGTTATAACATTTACAAATCTCAACCGATTTCAATTCTGCGACTTGCATCGGCTAAAGCTCTTTAAGGCGCATAGAAAAAGTGCATTCTGTACGTTATTTGTCATATCAGAGTACCCCAAAATGATGAATATGTGTTATTTCCAAATTCACATTTTTGCGGTAAATTCGTTATAACATTTACAAATATCAACCGATTTCAATTCTGCAACTTGCATCGGCTAAAGCTCGTCAGGGTTCATAGAAAAAGTGCATTGTGAATGTTATTGGTCATATCAGAGTGCCCCAAAATGTTAAAAATGTGTTATTTCCTAATACACATTTTTGCGATTTTAGCTAATAAAAACGGTACCGACATGCTACCAAATGCGTTAAAAATGGTCGCGCCCATGATATGTTGGTCTGTAAAAAGATTAAAACGATTTATCGTTCTCGCCTGCGTCACGAAGAAATTTACCGAAAATATGCTCTAAGCCGTTGAATGGAGCTTATTTTCGGTAAATTTGTTATAACATTTACAAATCTCAACCGATTTCAATTCTGCGACTTGCATCGGCTAAAGCTCTTTAAGGCGCATAGAAAAAGTGCATTCTGTACGTTATTTGTCATATCAGAGTACCCCAAAATGATGAATATGTGTTATTTCCAAATTCACATTTTTGCGGTAAATTCGTTATAACATTTACTAATATCAACCGATTTCAATTCTGCCACTTGCATCGGCTAAAGCTCGTCATGGTACATAGAAAAAGTGCATTGTGAATGTTATTGGTCATATCAGAGTGCCCCAAAATGTTGAAAATGTGTTATTTCCTAATACACATTTTTGCGATTTTAGCTAATAAATACGGTACCGACATGCTACCAAATGCGTTAAAAATGGTCGCGCCCATGATATGTTGGTCTGTAAAAAAGATTAAAACGATTTATCGTTCTCGCCTGCGTCACGAAGAAATTTACCGAAAATATGCTCTAAGCCGTTGAATGGAGCTTATTTTCGGTAAATTTGTTATAACATTTACAAATCTCAACCGATTTCAATTCTGCGACTTGCATCGGCTAAAGCTCTTTAAGGCGCATAGAAAAAGTGCATTCTGTACGTTGTTTGTCATATCAGAGTACCCCAAAATGATGAATATGTGTTATTTCCAAATTCACATTTTTGCGGTAAATTCGTTATAACATTTACAAATATAAACCGATTTCAATTCTGCCAATTGCATCAGCTAAAGCTCGTCAGGGTACATAGAAAAAGTGCATTGTGAATGTTATTGGTCATATCAGAGTGCCCCAAAATGTTGAAAATGTGTTATTTCCTAATACACATTTTTGCGATTTTAGCTAATAAAAACGGTACCGACATGCTACCAAATGCGTTAAAAATGGTCGCGCCCATGATATGTTGGGTTGTAAAAAAGATTAAAACGATTTATCGTTCTCGCCTGCGTCACGAAGAAATTTACCGAAAATATGCTCTAAGCCGTTGAATGGAGCTTATTTTCGGTAAATTTGTTATAACATTTACAAATCTCAACCGATTTCAATTCTGCGACTTGCATCGGCTAAAGCTCTTTAAGGCGCATAGAAAAAGTGCATTCTGTACGTTATTTGTCATATCAGAGTACCCCAAAATGATGAATATGTGTTATTTCCAAATTCACATTTTTGCGGTAAATTCGTTATAACATTTACAAATATCAACCGATTTGAATTCTGCCACTTGCATCGGCTAAAGCTCGTCAGGGTACATAGAAAAAGTGCATTGTGAATGTTATTGGTCATATCAGAGTGCCCCAAAATGTTGAAAATGTGTTATTTCCTAATACACATTTTTGCGATTTTAGCTAATAAAAACGGTACCGACATGCTACCAAATGCGTTAAAAATGGTCGCGCCCATGATATGTTGGTCTGTAAAAAAGATTAAAACGATTTATCGTTCTCGCCTGCGTCACGAAGAAATTTACCGAAAATATGCTCTAAGCCGTTGAATGGAGCTTATTTTCGGTAAATTTGTTATAACATTTACAAATCTCAACCGATTTCAATTCTGCGACTTGCATCGGCTAAAGCTCTTTAAGGCGCATAGAAAAAGTGCATTCTGTACGTTATTTGTCATATCAGAGTACCCCAAAATGATGAATATGTGTTATTTCCAAATTCACATTTTTGCGGTAAATTCGTTATAACATTTACAAATATCAACCGATTTGAATTCTGCCACTTGCATCGGCTAAAGCTCGTCAGGGTACATAGAAAAAGTGCATTGTGAATGTTATTGGTCATATCAGAGTGCCCCAAAATGTTGAAAATGTGTTATTTCCTAATACACATTTTTGCGATTTTAGCTAATAAAAACGGTACCGACATGCTACCAAATGCGTTAAAAATGGTCGCGCCCATGATATGTTGGTCTGTAAAAAGGATTAAAACGATTTATCGTTCTCGCCTGCGTCACGAAGAAATTTACCGAAAATATGCTCTAAGCCGTTGAATGGAGCTTATTTTCGGTAAATTTGTTATAACATTTACAAATCTCAACCGATTTCAATTCTGCGACTTGCATCGGCTAAAGCTCTTTAAGGCGCATAGAAAAAGTGCATTCTGTACGTTATTTGTCATATCAGAGTACCCCAAAATGATGAATATGTGTTATTTCCAAATTCACATTTTTGCGGTAAATTCGTTATAACATTTACAAATATCAACCGATTTCAATTCTGCCACTTGCATCGGCTAAAGCTCGTCAGGGTACATAGAAAAAGTGCATTGTGAATGTTATTGGTCATATCAGAGTGCCCCAAAATGTTGAAAATGTGTTATTTCCTAATACACATTTTTGCGATTTTAGCTAATAAAAACGGTACCGACATGCTACCAAATGCGTTAAAAATGGTCGCGCCCATGATATGTTGGTCTGTAAAAAAGATTAAAACGATTTATCGTTCTCGCCTGCGTCACGAAGAAATTAACCGAAAATATGCTCTAAGCCGTCGAATGGAGCTTATTTTCGGTAAATTTGTTATAACATTTACAAATCTCAACCGATTTCAATTCTGCGACTTGCATCGGCTAAAGCTCTTTAAGGCGCATAGAAAAAGTGCATTCTGTACGTTATTTGTCATATCAGAGTACCCCAAAATGATGAATATGTGTTATTTCCAAATTCACATTTTTGCAGTAAATTCGTTATAACATTTACAAATATCAACCGATTTCAATTCTGCCACTTGCATCGGCTAAAGCTCGTCAGGGTACATAGAAAAAGTGCATTGTGAATGTTATGGGTCATATCAGAGTGCCCCAAAATGTTGAAAATGTGTTATTTCCTAATACACATTTTTGCGATTTTAGCTAATAAAAACGGTACCGACATGCTACCAAATGCGTTAAAAATGGTCGCGCCCATGATATGTTGGTCTGTAAAAAAGATTAAAACGATTTATCGTTCTCGCCTGCGTCACGAAGAAATTTACCGAAAATATGCTCTAAGCCGTTGAATGGAGCTTATTTTCGGTAAATTTGTTATAACATTTACAAATCTCAACCGATTTCAATTCTGCGACTTGCATCGGCTAAAGCTCTTTAAGGCGCATAGAAAAAGTGCATTCTGTACGTTATTTGTCATATCAGAGTACCCCAAAATGATGAATATGTGTTATTTCCAAATTCACATTTTTGCGGTAAATTCGTTATAACATTTACTAATATCAACCGATTTCAATTCTGCCACTTGCATCGGCTAAAGCTCGTCATGGTACATAGAAAAAGTGCATTGTGAATGTTATTGGTCATATCAGAGTGCCCCAAAATGTTGAAAATGTGTTATTTCCTAATACACATTTTTGCGATTTTAGCTAATAAATACGGTACCGACATGCTACCAAATGCGTTAAAAATGGTCGCGCCCATGATATGTTGGTCTGTAAAAAAGATTAAAACGATTTATCGTTCTCGCCTGCGTCACGAAGAAATTTACCGAAAATATGCTCTAAGCCGTTGAATGGAGCTTATTTTCGGTAAATTTGTTATAACATTTACAAATCTCAACCGATTTCAATTCTGCGACTTGCATCGGCTAAAGCTCTTTAAGGCGCATAGAAAAAGTGCATTCTGTACGTTGTTTGTCATATCAGAGTACCCCAAAATGATGAATATGTGTTATTTCCAAATTCACATTTTTGCGGTAAATTCGTTATAACATTTACAAATATAAACCGATTTCAATTCTGCCAATTGCATCAGCTAAAGCTCGTCAGGGTACATAGAAAAAGTGCATTGTGAATGTTATTGGTCATATCAGAGTGCCCCAAAATGTTGAAAATGTGTTATTTCCTAATACACATTTTTGCGATTTTAGCTAATAAAAACGGTACCGACATGCTACCAAATGCGTTAAAAATGGTCGCGCCCATGATATGTTGGTCTGTAAAAAAGATTAAAACGATTTATCGTTCTCGCCTGCGTCACGAAGAAATTTACCGAAAATATGCTCTAAGCCGTTGAATGGAGCTTATTTTCGGTAAATTTGTTATAACATTTACAAATCTCAACCGATTTCAATTCTGCGACTTGCATCGGCTAAAGCTCTTTAAGGCGCATAGAAAAAGTGCATTCTGTACGTTATTTGTCATATCAGAGTACCCCAAAATGATGAATATGTGTTATTTCCAAATTCACATTTTTGCGGTAAATTCGTTATAACATTTACAAATATCAACCGATTTGAATTCTGCCACTTGCATCGGCTAAAGCTCGTCAGGGTACATAGAAAAAGTGCATTGTGAATGTTATTGGTCATATCAGAGTGCCCCAAAATGTTGAAAATGTGTTATTTCCTAATACACATTTTTGCGATTTTAGCTAATAAAAACGGTACCGACATGCTACCAAATGCGTTAAAAATGGTCGCGCCCATGATATGTTGGTCTGTAAAAAAGATTAAAACGATTTATCGTTCTCGCCTGCGTCACGAAGAAATTTACCGAAAATATGCTCTAAGCCGTTGAATGGAGCTTATTTTCGGTAAATTTGTTATAACATTTACAAATCTCAACCGATTTCAATTCTGCGACTTGCATCGGCTAAAGCTCTTTAAGGCGCATAGAAAAAGTGCATTCTGTACGTTATTTGTCATATCAGAGTACCCCAAAATGATGAATATGTGTTATTTCCAAATTCACATTTTTGCGGTAAATTCGTTATAACATTTACAAATATCAACCGATTTCAATTCTGCCACTTGCATCGGCTAAAGCTCGTCAGGGTACATAGAAAAAGTGCATTGTGAATGTTATTGGTCATATCAGAGTGCCCCAAAATGTTGAAAATGTGTTATTTCCTAATACACATTTTTGCGATTTTAGCTAATAAAAACGGTACCGACATGCTACCAAATGCGTTAAAAATGGTCGCGCCCATGATATGTTGGTCTGTAAAAAGGATTAAAACGATTTATCGTTCTCGTATGCGTCACGAAGAAATTTACCGAAAATATGCTCTAAGCCGTTGAATGGAGCTTATTTTCGGTAAATTTGTTATAACATTTACAAATCTCAACCGATTTCAATTCTGCGACTTGCATCGGCTAAAGCTCTTTAAGGCGCATAGAAAAAGTGCATTCTGTACGTTATTTGTCATATCAGAGTACCCCAAAATGATGAATATGTGTTATTTCCAAATTCACATTTTTGCGGTAAATTCGTTATAACATTTACAAATATCAACCGATTTCAATTCTGCCACTTGCATCGGCTAAAGCTCGTCAGGGTACATAGAAAAAGTGCATTGTGAATGTTATTGGTCATATCAGAGTGCCCCAAAATGTTGAAAATGTGTTATTTCCTAATACACATTTTAGCGATTTTAGCTAATAAAAACGGTACCGACATGCTACCAAATGCGTTAAAAATGGTCGCGCCCATGATATGTTGGTCTGTAAAAAAGATTAAAACGATTTATCGTTCTCGCCTGCGTCACGAAGAAATTAACCGAAAATATGCTCTAAGCCGTCGAATGGAGCTTATTTTCGGTAAATTTGTTATAACATTTACAAATCTCAACCGATTTCAATTCTGCGACTTGCATCGGCTAAAGCTCTTTAAGGCGCATAGAAAAAGTGCATTCTGTACGTTATTTGTCATATCAGAGTACCCCAAAATGATGAATATGTGTTATTTCCAAATTCACATTTTTGCAGTAAATTCGTTATAACATTTACAAATATCAACCGATTTCAATTCTGCCACTTGCATCGGCTAAAGCTCGTCAGGGTACATAGAAAAAGTGCATTGTGAATGTTATGGGTCATATCAGAGTGCCCCAAAATGTTGAAAATGTGTTATTTCCTAATACACATTTTTGCGATTTTAGCTAATAAAAACGGTACCGACATGCTACCAAATGCGTTAAAAATGGTCGCGCCCATGATATGTTGGTCTGTAAAAAAGATTAAAACGATTTATCGTTCTCGCCTGCGTCACGAAGAAATTTACCGAAAATATGCTCTAAGCCGTTGAATGGAGCTTATTTTCGGTAAATTTGATATAACATTTACAAATCTCAACCGATTTCAATTCTGCGACTTGCATCGGCTAAAGCTGTTTAAGGCGCATAGAAAAAGTGCATTCTGTACGTTATTTGTCATATCAGAGTACCCCAAAATGATGAATATGTGTTATTTCCAAATTCACATTTTTGCGGTAAATTCGTTATAACATTTACAAATATCAACCGATTTCAATTCTGCCACTTGCATCGGCTAAAGCTCGTCAGGGTACATAGAAAAAGTGCATTGTGAATGTTATTGGTCATATCAGAGTGCCCCAAAATGTTGAAAATGTGTTATTTCCTAATACACATTTTTGCGATTTTAGCTAATAAAAACGGTACCGACATGTTACCAAATGCGTTAAAAATGGTCGCGCCCATGATATGTTGGTCTGTAAAAAAGATTAAAACGATTTATCGTTCTCGCCTGCGTCACGAAGAAATTTACCGAAAATATGCTCTAAGCCGTTGAATGGAGCTTATTTTCGGTAAATTTGTTATAACATTTACAAATCTCAACCGATTTCAATTCTGCGACTTGCATCGGCTAAAGCTCTTTAAGGCGCATAGAAAAAGTGCATTCTGTACGTTATTTGTCATATCAGAGTACCCCAAAATGATGAATATGTGTTATTTCCAAATTCACATTTTTGCGGTAAATTCGTTATAACATTTACAAATATCAACCGATTTCAATTCTGCCACTTGCATCGGCTAAAGCTCGTCAGGGTACATAGAAAAAGTGCATTGTGAATGTTATTGGTCATATCAGAGTGCCCCAAAATGTTGAAAATGTGTTATTTCCTAATACACATTTTTGCGATTTTAGCTAATAAAAACGGTACCGACATGCTACCAAATGCGTTAAAAATGGTCGCGCCCATGATATGTTGGTCTGTAAAAAAGATTAAAACGATTTATCGTTCTCGCCTGCGTCACGAAGAAATTAACCGAAAATATGCTCTAAGCCGTCGAATGGAGCTTATTTTCGGTAAATTTGTTATAACATTTACAAATCTCAACCGATTTCAATTCTGCGACTTGCATCGGCTAAAGCTCTTTAAGGCGCATAGAAAAAGTGCATTCTGTACGTTATTTGTCATATCAGAGTACCCCAAAATGATGAATATGTGTTATTTCCAAATTCACATTTTTGCAGTAAATTCGTTATAACATTTACAAATATCAACCGATTTCAATTCTGCCACTTGCATCGGCTAAAGCTCGTCAGGGTACATAGAAAAAGTGCATTGTGAATGTTATGGGTCATATCAGAGTGCCCCAAAATGTTGAAAATGTGTTATTTCCTAATACACATTTTTGCGATTTTAGCTAATAAAAACGGTACCGACATGCTACCAAATGCGTTAAAAATGGTCGCGCCCATGATATGTTGGTCTGTAAAAAAGATTAAAACGATTTATCGTTCTCGCCTGCGTCACGAAGAAATTTACCGAAAATATGCTCTAAGCCGTTGAATGGAGCTTATTTTCGGTAAATTTGATATAACATTTACAAATCTCAACCGATTTCAATTCTGCGACTTGCATCGGCTAAAGCTGTTTAAGGCGCATAGAAAAAGTGCATTCTGTACGTTATTTGTCATATCAGAGTACCCCAAAATGATGAATATGTGTTATTTCCAAATTCACATTTTTGCGGTAAATTCGTTATAACATTTACAAATATCAACCGATTTCAATTCTGCCACTTGCATCGGCTAAAGCTCGTCAGGGTACATAGAAAAAGTGCATTGTGAATGTTATTGGTCATATCAGAGTGCCCCAAAATGTTGAAAATGTGTTATTTCCTAATACACATTTTTGCGATTTTAGCTAATAAAAACGGTACCGACATGTTACCAAATGCGTTAAAAATGGTCGCGCCCATGATATGTTGGTCTGTAAAAAAGATTAAAACGATTTATCGTTCTCGCCTGCGTCACGAAGAAATTTACCGAAAATATGCTCTAAGCCGTTGAATGGAGCTTATTTTCGGTAAATTTGTTATAACATTTACAAATCTCAACCGATTTCAATTCTGCGACTTGCATCGGCTAAAGCTCTTTAAGGCGCATAGAAAAAGTGCATTCTGTACGTTATTTGTCATATTAGAGTATCCCAAAATGATGAATATGTGTTATTTCCAAATTCACATTTTTGCGGTAAATTCGTTATAACATTTACAAATATCAACCGATTTGAATTCTGCCACTTGCATCGGCTAAAGCTCGTCAGGGTACATAGAAAAAGTGCATTGTGAATGTTATTGGTCATATCAGAGTGCCCCAAAATGTTGAAAATGTGTTATTTCCTAATACACATTTTTGCGATTTTAGCTAATAAAAACGGTACCGACATGCTACCAAATGCGTTAAAAATGGTCGCGCCCATGATATGTTGGTCTGTAAAAAAGATTAAAACGATTTATCGTTCTCGCCTGCGTCACGAAGAAATTTACCGAAAATATGCTCTAAGCCGTTGAATGGAGCTTATTTTCGGTAAATTTGTTATAACATTTACAAATCTCAACCGATTTCAATTCTGCGACTTGCATCGGCTAAAGCTCTTTAAGGCGCATAGAAAAAGTGCATTCTGTACGTTATTTGTCATATCAGAGTACCCCAAAATGATGAATATGTGTTATTTCCAAATTCACATTTTTGCGGTAAATTCGTTATAACATTTACAAATATCAACCGATTTCAATTCTGCCACTTGCATCGGCTAAAGCTCGTCAGGGTACATAGAAAGAGTGCATTGTGAATGTTATTGGTCATATCAGAGTGCCCCAAAATGTTGAAAATGTGTTATTTCCAAATACACATTTTTGCGATTTTAGCTAATAAAAACGGTACCGACATGCTACCAAATGCGTTAAAAATGGTCGCGCCCATGATATGTTGGTCTGTAAAAAAGATTAAAACGATTTATCGTTCTCGCCTGCGTCACGAAGAAATTTACCGAAAATATGCTCTAAGCCGTCGAATGGAGCTTATTTTCGGTAAATTTGTTATAACATTTACAAATCTCAACCGATTTCAATTCTGCGACTTGCATCGGCTAAAGCTCTTTAAGGCGCATAGAAAAAGTGCATTCTGTACGTTATTTGTCATATCAGAGTACCCCAAAATGATGAATATGTGTTATTTCCAAATTCACATTTTTGCGGTAAATTCGTTATAACATTTACAAATATCAACCGATTTGAATTCTGCCACTTGCATCGGCTAAAGCTCGTCAGGGTACATAGAAAAAGTGCATTGTGAATGTTATTGGTCATATCAGAGTGCCCCAAAATGTTGAAAATGTGTTTTTTCCTAATACACATTTTGCGATTTTAGCTAATAAAAACGGTACCGACATGCTACCAAATGCGTTAAAAATGGTCGCGCCCATGATATGTTGGTCTGTAAACAAGATTAAAACGATTTATCGTTCTCGCCTGCGTCACGAAGAAATTTACCGAAAATATGCTCTAAGCCGTTGAATGGAGCTTATTTTCGGTAAATTTGTTATAACATTTACAAATCTCAACCGATTTCAATTCTGCGACTTGCATCAGCTAAAGCTCTTTAAGGCGCATAGAAAAAGTGCATTCTGTACGTTATTTGTCATATCAGAGTACCCCAAAATGATGAATATGTGTTATTTCCAAATTCACATTTTTGCGGTAAATTCGTTATAACATTTACAAATATCAACCGATTTCAATTCTGCCACTTGCATCGGCTAAAGCTCGTCAGGGTACATAGAAAAAGTGCATTGTGAATGTTATTGGTCATATCAGAGTGCCCCAAAATGTTGAAAATGTGTTATTTCCAAATACACATTTTTGCGATTTTAGCTAATAAAAACGGTACCGACATGCTACCAAATGCGTTAAAAATGGTCGCGCCCATGATATGTTGGTCTGTAAAAAAGATTAAAACGATTTATCGTTCTCGCCTGCGTCACGAAGAAATTTACCGAAAATATGCTCTAAGCCGTCGAATGGAGCTTATTTTCGGTAAATTTGTTATAACATTTACAAATCTCAACCGATTTCAATTCTGCGACTTGCATCGGCTAAAGCTCTTTAAGGCGCATAGAAAAAGTGCATTCTGTACGTTATTTGTCATATCAGAGTACCCCAAAATGATGAATATGTGTTATTTCCAAATTCACATTTTTGCGGTAAATTCGTTATAACATTTACAAATATCAACCGAATTCAATTCTGCCACTTGCATCGGCTAAAGCTCGTCACGGTACATAGAAAAAGTGCATTGTGAATGTTATTGGTCATATCAGAGTGCCCCAAAATGTTGAAAATGTGTTTTTTCCTAATACACATTTTTGCGATTTTAGCTAATAAAAACGGTACCGACATGCTACCAAATGCGTTAAAAATGGTCGCGCCCATGATATGTTGGTCTGTAAAAAAGATTAAAACGATTTATCGTTCTCGCCTGCGTCACGAAGAAATTTACCGAAAATATGCTCTAAGCCGTTGAATGGAGCTTATTTTCGGTAAATTTGTTATAACATTTACAAATCTCACCCGATTTCAATTCTGCGACTTGCATCGGCTAAAGCTCTTTAAGGCGCATAGAAAAAGTGCATTCTGTACGTTATTTGTCATATCAGAGTACCCCAAAATAATGAATATGTGTTATTTCCAAATTCACATTTTTGCAGTAAATTCGTTATAACATTTACAAACATCAACCGATTTCAATTCTGCTACTTGCATTGGCTAAAGCTCGTCACGGTACATAGAAAAAGTGCATTGTGAATGTTATTGGTCATATCAGAGTGCCCCAAAATGTTGAAAATGTGTTATTTCCTAATACACATTTTTGCGATTTTAGCTGATAAAAACGGTACCGACATGCTACCAAATGCGTTAAAAATGGTCGCGCCCATGATATGTTGGTCTGTAAAAAAGATTAAAACGATTTATCGTTCTCGCCTGCGTCACGAAGAAATTTACCGAAAATATGCTCTAAGCCGTTGAATGGAGCTTATTTTCGGTAAATTTGTTATAACATTTACAAATCTCAACCGATTTCAATTCTGCGACTTGCATCGGCTAAAGCTCTTTAAGGCGCATAGAAAAAGTGCATTCTGTACGTTATTTGTCATATCAGAGTACCCCAAAATGATGAATATGTGTTATTTCCAAATTCACATTTTTGCGGTAAATTCGTTACAACATTTACAAATATCAACCGATTTCAATTCTGCCACTTGCATCGGCTAAAGCTCGTCAGGGTACATAGAAAAAGTGCATTGTGAATGTTATAGGTCATATCAGAGTGCCCCAAAATGTTGAAAATGTGTTATTTCCTAATACACATTTTTGCGATTTTAGCTAATAAAAATGGTACCGACATGCTACCAAAAGCGTTAAAAATGGTCGCGCCCATGATATGTTGGTCTGTAAAAAAGATTAAAACGATTTATCGTTCTCGCCTGCGTCACGAAGAAATTTACCGAAAATATGCTCTAAGCCGTTGAATGGAGCTTATTTTCGGTAAATTTGTTATAACATTTACAAATCTCAACCGATTTCAATTCTGCGACTTGCATCGGCTAAAGCTCTTTAAGGCGCATAGAAAAAGTGCATTCTGTACGTTATTTGTCATATCAGAGTACCCCAAAATGATGAATATGTGTTATTTCCAAATTCACATTTTTGCGGTAAATTCGTTATAACATTTACAAATATCAACCGATTTCAATTCTGCAACTTGCATCGGCTAAAGCTCGTCAGGGTTCATAGAAAAAGTGCATTGTGAATGTTATTGGTCATATCAGAGTGCCCCAAAATGTTAAAAATGTGTTATTTCCTAATACACATTTTTGCGATTTTAGCTAATAAAAACGGTACCGACATGCTACCAAATGCGTTAAAAATGGTCGCGCCCATGATATGTTGGTCTGTAAAAAGATTAAAACGATTTATCGTTCTCGCCTGCGTCACGAAGAAATTTACCGAAAATATGCTCTAAGCCGTTGAATGGAGCTTATTTTCGGTAAATTTGTTATAACATTTACAAATCTCAACCGATTTCAATTCTGCGACTTGCATCGGCTAAAGCTCTTTAAGGCGCATAGAAAAAGTGCATTCTGTACGTTATTTGTCATATCAGAGTACCCCAAAATGATGAATATGTGTTATTTCCAAATTCACATTTTTGCGGTAAATTCGTTATAACATTTACTAATATCAACCGATTTCAATTCTGCCACTTGCATCGGCTAAAGCTCGTCATGGTACATAGAAAAAGTGCATTGTGAATGTTATTGGTCATATCAGAGTGCCCCAAAATGTTGAAAATGTGTTATTTCCTAATACACATTTTTGCGATTTTAGCTAATAAAAAACGGTACCGACATGCTACCAAATGCGTTAAAAATGGTCGCGCCCATGATATGTTGGTCTGTAAAAAAGATTAAAACGATTTATCGTTCTCGCCTGCGTCACGAAGAAATTTACCGAAAATATGCTCTAAGCCGTTGAATGGAGCTTATTTTCGGTAAATTTGTTATAACATTTACAAATCTCAACCGATTTCAATTCTGCGACTTGCATCGGCTAAAGCTCTTTAAGGCGCATAGAAAAAGTGCATTCTGTACGTTATTTGTCATATCAGAGTACCCCAAAATGATGAATATGTGTTATTTCCAAATTCACATTTTTGCGGTAAATTCGTTATAACATTTACAAATATCAACCGATTTCAATTCTGCCACTTGCATCGGCTAAAGCTCGTCAGGGTACATAGAAAAAGTGCATTGTGAATGTTATTGGTCATATCAGAGTGCCCCAAAATGTTGAAAATGTGTTATTTCCTAATACACATTTTTGCGATTTTAGCTAATAAAAACGGTACCGACATGCTACCAAATGCGTTAAAAATGGTGGCGCCCATGATATGTTGGTCTGTAAAAAAGATTAAAACGATTTATCGTTCTCGCCTGCGTCACGAAGAAATTTACCGAAAATATGCTCTAAGCCGTTGAATGGAGCTTATTTTCGGTAAATTTGTTATAACATTTACAAATCTCAACCGATTTCAATTCTGCGACTTGCATCGGCTAAAGCTCTTTAAGGCGCATAGAAAAAGTGCATTCTGTACGTTATTTGTCATATCAGAGTACCCCAAAATGATGAATATGTGTTATTTCCAAATTCACATTTTTGCGGTAAATTCGTTATAACATTTACAAATATCAACCGATTTCAATTCTGCCACTTGCATCGGCTAAAGCTCGTCAGGGTACATAGAAAAAGTGCATTGTGAATGTTATTGGTCATATCAGAGTGCCCCAAAATGTTGAAAATGTGTTATTTCCTAATACACATTTTTGCGATTTTAGCTAATAAAAACGGTACCGACATGCTACCAAATGCGTTAAAAATGGTCGCGCCCATGATATGTTGGTCTGTAAAAAAGATTAAAACGATTTATCGTTCTCGCCTGCGTCACGAAGAAATTTACCGAAAATATGCTCTAAGCCGTTGAATGGTGCTTATTTTCGGTAAATTTGTTATAACATTTACAAATCTCAACCGATTTCAATTCTGCGACTTGCATCGGCTAAAGCTCTTTAAGGCGCATAGAAAAAGTGCATTCTGTACGTTATTTGTCATATCAGAGTACCCCAAAATGATGAATATGTGTTATTTCCAAATTCACATTTTTGCGGTAAATTCGTTATAACATTTACAAATATCAACCGATTTCAATTCTGCCACTTGCATCGGCTAAAGCTCGTCAGGGTACATAGAAAAAGTGCATTGTGAATGTTATTGGTCATATCAGAGTGCCCCAAAATGTTGAAAATGTGTTATTTCCTAATACACATTTTTGCGATTTTAGCTAATAAAAACGGTACCGACATGCTACCAAATGCGTTAAAAATGGTCGCGCCCATGATATGTTGGTCTGTAAAAAAGATTAAAACGATTTATCGTTCTCGCCTGCGTCACGAAGAAATTTACCGAAAATATGCTCTAAGCCGTTGAATGGAGCTTATTTTCGGTAAATTTGTTATAACATTTACAAATCTCAACCGATTTCAATTCTGCGACTTGCATCGGCTAAAGCTCTTTAAGGCGCATAGAAAAAGTGCATTCTGTACGTTATTTGTCATATCAGAGTACCCCAAAATGATGAATATGTGTTATTTCCAAATTCACATTTTTGCGGTAAATTCGTTATAACATTTACAAATATCAACCGATTTCAATTCTGCCACTTGCATCGGCTAAAGCTCGTCAGGGTACATAGAAAAAGTGCATTGTGAATGTTATTGGTCATATCAGAGTGCCCCAAAATGTTGAAAATGTGTTATTTCCTAATACACATTTTTGCGATTTTAGCTAATAAAAACGGTACCGACATGCTACCAAATGCGTTAAAAATGGTCGCGCCCATGATATGTTGGTCTGTAAAAAAGATTAAAACGATTTATCGTTCTCGCCTGCGTCACGAAGAAATTTACCGAAAATATGCTCTAAGCCGTTGAATGGAGCTTATTTTCGGTAAATTTGTTATAACATTTACAAATCTCAACCGATTTCAATTCTGCGACTTGCATCGGCTAAAGCTCTTTAAGGCGCATAGAAAAAGTGCATTCTGTACGTTATTTGTCATATCAGAGTACCCCAAAATGATGAATATGTGTTATTTCCAAATTCACATTTTTGCGGTAAATTCGTTATAACATTTACAAATATCAACCGATTTCAATTCTGCCACTTGCATCAGCTAAAGCTCGTCAGGGTACATAGAAAAAGTGCATTGTGAATGTTATTGGTCATATCAGAGTGCCCCAAAATGTTGAAAATGTGTTATTTCCTAATACACATTTTTGCGATTTTAGCTAATAAAAACGGTACCGACATGCTACCAAATGCGTTAAAAATGGTCGCGCCCATGATATGTTGGTCTGTAAAAAAGATTAAAACGATTTATCGTTCTCGCCTGCGTCACGAAGAAATTTACCGAAAATATGCTCTAAGCCGTTGAATGGAGCTTATTTTCGGTAAATTTGTTATAACATTTACAAATCTCAACCGATTTCAATTCTGCCACTTGCATCGGCTAAAGCTCGTCAGGGTACATAGAAAAAGTGCATTGTGAATGTTATTGGTCATATCAGAGTGCCCCAAAATGTTGAAAATGTGTTATTTCCTAATACACATTTTTGCGATTTTAGCTAATAAAAACGGTACCGACATGCTACCAAATGCGTTAAAAATGGTGGCGCCCATGATATGTTGGTCTGTAAAAAAGATTAAAACGATTTATCGTTCTCGCCTGCGTCACGAAGAAATTTACCGAAAATATGCTCTAAGCCGTTGAATGGAGCTTATTTTCGGTAAATTTGTTATAACATTTACAAATCTCAACCGATTTCAATTCTGCGACTTGCATCGGCTAAAGCTCTTTAAGGCGCATAGAAAAAGTGCATTGTGTACGTTATTTGTCATATCAGAGTACCCCAAAATGATGAATATGTGTTATTTCCAAATTCACATTTTTGCGGTAAATTCGTTATAACATTTACAAATATCAACCGATTTCAATTCTGCCACTTGCATCGGCTAAAGCTCGTCAGGGTACATAGAAAAAGTGCATTGTGAATGTTATTGGTCATATCAGAGTGCCCCAAAATGTTGAAAATGTGTTATTTCCTAATACACATTTTTGCGATTTTAGCTAATAAAAACGGTACCGACATGCTACCAAATGCGTTAAAAATGGTCGCGCCCATGATATATTGGTCTGTTAAAAAGATTAAAACGATTTATCGTTCTCGCCTGCGTCACGATGAAATTTACCGAAAATATGCTCTAAGCCGTTGAATGGAGCTTATTTTCGGTAAATTTGTTATAACATTTACAAATCTCAACCGATTTCAATTCTGCGACTTGCATCGGCTAAAGCTCTATAAGGCGCATATAAAAAGTGCATTCTGTACGTTATTTGTCATATCAGAGTACCCCAAAATGATGAATATGTGTTATTTCCAAATTCACATTTTTGCGGTAAATTCGTTATAACATTTACAAATATCAACCGATTTCAATTCTGCCACTTGCATCGGCTAAAGCTCGTCAGGGTACATAGAAAAAGTGCATTGTGAATGTTATTGGTCATATCAGAGTGCCCCAAAATGTTGAAAATGTGTTATTTCCTAATACACATTTTTGCGATTTTAGCTAATAAAAACGGTACCGACATGCTACCAAATGCGTTAAAAATGGTCGCGCCCATGATATGTTGGTCTGTAAAAAAGATTAAAACGATTTATCGTTCTCGCCTGCGTCACGAAGAAATTTACCGAAAATATGCTCTAAGCCGTTGAATGGAGCTTATTTTCGGTAAATTTGTTATAACATTTACAAATCTCAACCGATTTCAATTCTGCGACTTGCATCGGCTAAAGCTCTTTAAGGCGCATAGAAAAAGTGCATTCTGTACGTTATTTGTCATATCAGAGTACCCCAAAATGATGAATATGTGTTATTTTCAAATTCACATTTTTGCGGTAAATTCGTTATAACATTTACAAATATCAACCGATTTCAATTCTGCCACTTGAATCGGCTAAAGCTCGTCAGGGTACATAGAAAAAGTGCATTGTGAATGTTATTGGTCATATCCGAGTGCCCCAAAATGTTGAAAATGTGTTATTTCCTGATACACATTTTTGCGATTTTAGCTAATAAAAACGGTACCGACATGCTACCAAATGCGTTAAAAATGGTCGCGCCCATGATATATTGGTCTGTTAAAAAGATTAAAACGATTTATCGTTCTCGCCTGCGTCACGATGAAATTTACCGAAAATATGCTCTAAGCCGTTGAATGGAGCTTATTTTCGGTAAATTTGTTATAACATTTACAAATCTCAACCGATTTCAATTCTGCGACTTGCATCGGCTAAAGCTCTTTAAGGCGCATAGAAAAAGTGCATTCTGTACGTTATTTGTCATATCAGAGTACCCCAAAATGATGAATATGTGTTATTTCCAAATTGACATTTTTGCGGTAAATTCGTTATAACATTTACAAATATCAACCGATTTCAATTCTGCCACTTGCATCGGCTAAAGCTCGTCAGGATACATAGAAAAAGTGCATTGTGAATGTTATTGGTCATATCAGAGTGCCCCAAAATGTTGAAAATGTGTTATTTCATAATACACATTTCTGCGATTTTAGCTAATAAAAACGGTACCGACATGCTACCAAATGCGTTAAAAATGGTCGCGCCCATGATATGTTGGTCTGTAAAAAAGATTAAAACGATTTATCGTTCTCGCCTGCGTCACGAAGAAATTTACCGAAAATATGCTCTAAGCCGTTGAATGGAGCTTATTTTCGGTAAATTTGTTATAACATTTACAAATCTCAACCGATTTCAATTCTGCGACTTGCATCGGCTAAAGCTCTTTAAGGCGCATAGAAAAAGTGCATTCTGTACGTTATTTGTCATATCAGAGTACCCCAAAATGATGAATATGTGTTATTTCCAAATTCACATTTTTGCGGTAAATTCGTTATAACATTTACAAATATCAACCGATTTCAATTCTGCCACTTGCATTGGCTAAAGCTCGTCAGGGTACATAGAAAAAGTGCATTGTGAATGTTATTGGTCATATCAGAGTGCCCCAAAATGTTGAAAATGTGTTATTTCCTAATACACATTTTTGCGATTTTAGCTAATAAAAACGGTACCGACATGCTACCAAATGCGTTAAAAATGGTCGCGCCCATGATATGTTGGTCTGTAAAAAAGATTAAAACGATTTATCGTTCTCGCCTGCGTCACGAAGAAATTTACCGAAAATATGCTCTAAGCCGTTGAATGGAGCTTATTTTCGGTAAATTTGTTATAACATTTACAAATCTCAACCGATTTCAATTCTGCGACTTGCATCGGCTAAAGCTCTTTAAGGCGCATAGAAAAAGTGCATTCTGTACGTTATTTGTCATATCAGAGTACCCCAAAATGATGAATATGTGTTATTTCCAAATTCACATTTTTGCGGTAAATTCGTTATAACATTTACAAATATCAACCGATTTCAATTCTGCCACTTGCATCGGCTAAAGCTCGTCAGGGTACATAGAAAAAGTGCATTGTGAATGTTATTGGTCATATCAGAGTGCCCCAAAATGTTGAAAATGTGTTATTTCCTAATACACATTTTTGCGATTTTAGCTGATAAAAACGGTACCGACATGCTACCAAATGCGTTAAAAATAGTGGCGCCCATGATATGTTGGTCTGTAAAAAAGATTAAAACGATTTATCGTTCTCGCCTGCGTCACGAAGAAATTTACCGAAAATATGCTCTAAGCCGTTGAATGGAGCTTATTTTCGGTAAATTTGTTATAACATTTACAAATCTCAACCGATTTCAATTCTGCGACTTGCATCGGCTAAAGCTCTTTAAGGCGCATAGAAAAAGTGCATTCTGTACGTTATTTGTCATATCAGAGTACCCCAAAATGATGAATATGTGTTATTTCCAAATTCACATTTTTGCGGTAAATTCGTTATAACATTTACAAATATCAACCGATTTCAATTCTGCCACTTGCATCGGCTAAAGCTCGTCAGGGTACATAGAAAAAGTGCATTGTGAATGTTATTGGTCATATCAGAGTGCCCCAAAATGTTGAAAATGTGTTATTTCCTAATACACATTTTTGCGATTTTAGCTAATAAAAACGGTACCGACATGCTACCAAATGCGTTAAAAATGGTCGCGCCCATGATATGTTGGTCTGTAAAAAAGATTAAAACGATTTATCGTTCTCGCCTGCGTCACGAAGAAATTTACCGAAAATATGCTCTAAGCCGTTGAATGGTGCTTATTTTCGGTAAATTTGTTATAACATTTACAAATCTCAACCGATTTCAATTCTGCGACTTGCATCGGCTAAAGCTCTTTAAGGCGCATAGAAAAAGTGCATTCTGTAGGTTATTTGTCATATCAGAGTACCCCAAAATGATGAATATGTGTTATTTCCAAATTCACATTTTTGCGGTAAATTCGTTATAACATTTACAAATATCAACCGATTTCAATTCTGCCACTTGCATCGGCTAAAGCTCGTCAGGGTACATAGAAAAAGTGCATTGTGAATGTTATTGGTCATATCAGAGTGCCCCAAAATGTTGAAAATGTGTTATTTCCTAATACACATTTTTGCGATTTTAGCTAATAAAAACGGTACCGACATGCTACCAAATGCGTTAAAAATGGTCGCGCCCATGATATGTTGGTCTGTAAAAAAGATTAAAACGATTTATCGTTCTCGCCTGCGTCACGAAGAAATTTACCGAAAATATGCTCTAAGCCGTTGAATGGAGCTTATTTTCGGTAAATTTGTTATAACATTTACAAATCTCAACCGATTTCAATTCTGCGACTTGCATCGGCTAAAGATCTTTAAGGCGCATAGAAAAAGTGCATTCTGTACGTTATTTGTCATATCAGAGTACCCCAAAATGATGAATATGTGTTATTTCCAAATTCACATTTTTGCGGTAAATTCGTTATAACATTTACAAATATCAACCGATTTCAATTCTGCCACTTGCATCGGCTAAAGCTCGTCAGGGTACATAGAAAAAGTGCATTGTGAATGTTATTGGTCATATCAGAGTGCCCCAAAATGTTGAAAATGTGTTATTTCCTAATACACATTTTTGCGATTTTAGCTAATAAAAACGGTACCGACATGCTACCAAATGCGTTAAAAATGGTCGCGCCCATGATATGTTGGTCTGTAAAAAAGATTAAAACGATTTATCGTTCTCGCCTGCGTCACGAAGAAATTTACCGAAAATATGCTCTAAGCCGTTGAATGGAGCTTATTTTCGGTAAATTTGTTATAACATTTACAAATCTCAACCGATTTCAATTCTGCGACTTGCATCGGCTAAAGCTCTTTAAGGCGCATAGAAAAAGTGCATTCTGTACGTTATTTGTCATATCAGAGTACCCCAAAATGATGAATATGTGTTATTTCCAAATTCACATTTTTGCGGTAAATTCGTTATAACATTTACAAATATCAACCGATTTCAATTCTGCCACTTGCATCGGCTAAAGCTCGTCAGGGTACATAGAAAAAGTGCATTGTGAATGTTATTGGTCATATCAGAGTGCCCCAAAATGTTGAAAATGTGTTATTTCCTAATACACATTTTTGCGATTTTAGCTAATAAAAACGGTACCGACATGCTACCAAATGCGTTAAAAATGGTCGCGCCCATGATATGTTGGTCTGTAAAAAAGATTAAAACGATTTATCGTTCTCGCCTGCGTCACGAAGAAATTTACCGAAAATATGCTCTAAGCCGTTGAATGGAGCTTATTTTCGGTAAATTTGTTATAACATTTACAAATCTCAACCGATTTCAATTCTGCGACTTGCATCGGCTAAAGCTCTTTAAGGCGCATAGAAAAAGTGCATTCTGTACGTTATTTGTCATATCAGAGTACCCCAAAATGATGAATATGTGTTATTTCCAAATTCACATTTTTGCGGTAAATTCGTTATAACATTTACAAATATCAACCGATTTCAATTCTGCCACTTGCATCAGCTAAAGCTCGTCAGGGTACATAGAAAAAGTGCATTGTGAATGTTATTGGTCATATCAGAGTGCCCCAAAATGTTGAAAATGTGTTATTTCCTAATACACATTTTTGCGATTTTAGCTAATAAAAACGGTACCGACATGCTACCAAATGCGTTAAAAATGGTCGCGCCCATGATATGTTGGTCTGTAAAAAAGATTAAAACGATTTATCGTTCTCGCCTGCGTCACGAAGAAATTTACCGAAAATATGCTCTAAGCCGTTGAATGGAGCTTATTTTCGGTAAATTTGTTATAACATTTACAAATCTCAACCGATTTCAATTCTGCCACTTGCATCGGCTAAAGCTCGTCAGGGTACATAGAAAAAGTGCGTTGTGAATGTTATTGGTCATATCAGAGTGCCCCAAAATGTTGAAAATGTGTTATTTCCTAATACACATTTTTGCGATTTTAGCTAATAAAAACGGTACCGACATGCTACCAAATGCGTTAAAAATGGTGGCGCCCATGATATGTTGGTCTGTAAAAAAGATTAAAACGATTTATCGTTCTCGCCTGCGTCACGAAGAAATTTACCGAAAATATGCTCTAAGCCGTTGAATGGAGCTTATTTTCGGTAAATTTGTTATAACATTTACAAATCTCAACCGATTTCAATTCTGCGACTTGCATCGGCTAAAGCTCTTTAAGGCGCATAGAAAAAGTGCATTGTGTACGTTATTTGTCATATCAGAGTACCCCAAAATGATGAATATGTGTTATTTCCAAATTCACATTTTTGCGGTAAATTCGTTATAACATTTACAAATATCAACCGATTTCAATTCTGCCACTTGCATCGGCTAAAGCTCGTCAGGGTACATAGAAAAAGTGCATTGTGAATGTTATTGGTCATATCAGAGTGCCCCAAAATGTTGAAAATGTGTTATTTCCTAATACACATTTTTGCGATTTTAGCTAATAAAAACGGTACCGACATGCTACCAAATGCGTTAAAAATGGTCGCGCCCATGATATATTGGTCTGTTAAAAAGATTAAAACGATTTATCGTTCTCGCCTGCGTCACGATGAAATTTACCGAAAATATGCTCTAAGCCGTTGAATGGAGCTTATTTTCGGTAAATTTGTTATAACATTTACAAATCTCAACCGATTTCAATTCTGCGACTTGCATCGGCTAAAGCTCTTTAAGGCGCATAGAAAAAGTGCATTCTGTACGTTATTTGTCATATCAGAGTACCCCAAAATGATGAATATGTGTTATTTCCAAATTCACATTTTTGCGGTAAATTCGTTATAACATTTACAAATATCAACCGATTTCAATTCTGCCACTTGCATCGGCTAAAGCTCGTCAGGGTACATAGAAAAAGTGCATTGTGAATGTTATTGGTCATATCAGAGTGCCCCAAAATGTTGAAAATGTGTTATTTCCTAATACACATTTTTGCGATTTTAGCTAATAAAAACGGTACCGACATGCTACCAAATGCGTTAAAAATGGTCGCGCCCATGATATGTTGGTCTGTAAAAAAGATTAAAACGATTTATCGTTCTCGCCTGCGTCACGAAGAAATTTACC
Source organism: Othius punctulatus (assembly GCA_951805005.1). Classification (NCBI taxonomy): domain Eukaryota; kingdom Metazoa; phylum Arthropoda; class Insecta; order Coleoptera; family Staphylinidae; genus Othius; species Othius punctulatus. The sequence continues at coordinate 66,334 of CATORJ010000271.1, forward strand.
GAAAATATGCTCTAAGCCGTTGAATGGAGCTTATTTTCGGTAAATTTGTTATAACATTTACAAATCTCAACCGATTTCAATTCTGCGACTTGCATCGGCTAAAGCTCTTTAAGGCGCATAGAAAAAGTGCATTCTGTACGTTATTTGTCATATCAGAGTACCCCAAAATGATGAATATGTGTTATTTTCAAATTCACATTTTTGCGGTAAATTCGTTATAACATTTACAAATATCAACCGATTTCAATTCTGCCACTTGAATCGGCTAAAGCTCGTCAGGGTACATAGAAAAAGTGCATTGTGAATGTTATTGGTCATATCCGAGTGCCCCAAAATGTTGAAAATGTGTTATTTCCTGATACACATTTTTGCGATTTTAGCTAATAAAAACGGTACCGACATGCTACCAAATGCGTTAAAAATGGTCGCGCCCATGATATATTGGTCTGTTAAAAAGATTAAAACGATTTATCGTTCTCGCCTGCGTCACGATGAAATTTACCGAAAATATGCTCTAAGCCGTTGAATGGAGCTTATTTTCGGTAAATTTGTTATAACATTTACAAATCTCAACCGATTTCAATTCTGCGACTTGCATCGGCTAAAGCTCTTTAAGGCGCATAGAAAAAGTGCATTCTGTACGTTATTTGTCATATCAGAGTACCCCAAAATGATGAATATGTGTTATTTCCAAATTGACATTTTTGCGGTAAATTCGTTATAACATTTACAAATATCAACCGATTTCAATTCTGCCACTTGCATCGGCTAAAGCTCGTCAGGGTACATAGATAAAGTGCATTGTGAATGTTATTGGTCATATCAGAGTGCCCCAAAATGTTGAAAATGTGTTATTTCCTAATACACATTTTTGCGATTTTAGCTAATAAAAACGGTACCGACATGCTACCAAATGCGTTAAAAATGGTCGCGCCCATGATATGTTGGTCTGTAAAAAAGATTAAAACGATTTATCGTTCTCGCCTGCGTCACGAAGAAATTTACCGAAAATATGCTCTAAGCCGTTGAATGGAGCTTATTTTCGGTAAATTTGTTATAACATTTACAAATCTCAACCGATTTCAATTCTGCGACTTGCATCGGCTAAAGCTCTTTAAGGCGCATAGAAAAAGTGCATTCTGTACGTTATTTGTCATATCAGAGTACCCCAAAATGATGAATATGTGTTATTTCCAAATTCACATTTTTGCGGTAAATTCGTTATAACATTTACAAATATCAACCGATTTCAATTCTGCCACTTGCATCGGCTAAAGCTCGTCAGGGTACATAGAAAAAGTGCATTGTGAATGTTATTGGTCATATCAGAGTGCCCCAAAATGTTGAAAATGTGTTATTTCCTAATACACATTTTTGCGATTTTAGCTAATAAAATCGGTACCGACATGCTACCAAATGCGTTAAAAATGGTCGCGCCCATGATATGTTGGTCTGTAAAAAAGATTAAAACGATTTATCGTTCTCGCCTGCGTCACGAAGAAATTTACCGAAAATATGCTCTAAGCCGTTGAATGGAGCTTATTTTCGGTAAATTTGTTATAACATTTACAAATCTCAACCGATTTCAATTCTGCGACTTGCATTGGCTAAAGCTCTTTAAGGCGCATAGAAAAAGTGCATTGTGTACGTTATTTGTCATATCAGAGTACCCCAAAATGATGAATATGTGTTATTTCCAAATTCACATTTTTGCGGTAAATTCGTTATAACATTTACAAATATCAACCGATTTCAATTCTGCCACTTGCATCGGCTAAAGCTCGTCTGGGTACATAGAAAAAGTGCATTGTGAATGTTATTGGTCATATCAGAGTGCCCCAAAATGTTGAAAATGTGTTATTTCCTAATACACATTTTTGCGATTTTAGCTAATAAAAACGGTACTGACATGCTACCAAATGCGTTAAAAATGGTCGCGCCCATGATATATTGGTCTGTTAAAAAGATTAAAACGATTTATCGTTCTCGCCTGCGTCACGATGAAATTTACCGAAAATATGCTCTAAGCCGTTGAATGGAGCTTATTTTCGGTAAATTTGTTATAACATTTACAAATCTCAACCGATTTCAATTCTGCGACTTGCATCGGCTAAAGCTCTTTAAGGCGCATAGAAAAAGTGCATTCTGTACGTTATTTGTCATATCAGAGTACCCCAAAATGATAAATATGTGTTATTTCCAAATTCACATTTTTGCGGTAAATTCGTTATAACATTTACAAATATCAACCGATTTCAATTCTGCCACTTGCATCGGCTAAAGCTCGTCAGGGTACATAGAAAAAGTGCATTGTGAATGTTATTGGTCATAATGTGCCCCAAAATGTTGAAAATGTGTTATTTCCTGATACACATTTTTGCGATTTTAGCTAATAAAAACGGTACCGACATGCTACCAAATGCGTTAAAAATGGTCGCGCCCATAATATGTTGGTCTGTAAAAAAGATTAAAACGATTTATCGTTCTCGCCTGCGTCACGAAGAAATTTACCGAAAATATGCTCTAAGCCGTTGAATGGAGCTTATTTTCGGTAAATTTGTTATAACATTTACAAATCTCAACCGATTTCAATTCTGCGACTTGCATTGGCTAAAGCTCTTTAAGGCGCATAGAAAAAGTGCATTGTGTACGTTATTTGTCATATCAGAGTACCCCAAAATGATGAATATGTGTTATTTCCAAATTCACATTTTTGCGGTAAATTCGTTATAACATTTACAAATATCAACCGATTTCAATTCTGCCACTTGCATCGGCTAAAGCTCGTCTGGGTACATAGAAAAAGTGCATTGTGAATGTTATTGGTCATATCAGAGTGCCCCAAAATGTTGAAAATGTGTTATTTCCTAATACACATTTTTGCGATTTTAGCTAATAAAAACGGTACTGACATGCTACCAAATGCGTTAAAAATGGTCGCGCCCATGATATATTGGTCTGTTAAAAAGATTAAAACGATTTATCGTTCTCGCCTGCGTCACGATGAAATTTACCGAAAATATGCTCTAAGCCGTTGAATGGAGCTTATTTTCGGTAAATTTGTTATAACATTTACAAATCTCAACCGATTTCAATTCTGCGACTTGCATCGGCTAAAGCTCTTTAAGGCGCATAGAAAAAGTGCATTCTGTACGTTATTTGTCATATCAGAGTACCCCAAAATGATAAATATGTGTTATTTCCAAATTCACATTTTTGCGGTAAATTCGTTATAACATTTACAAATATCAACCGATTTCAATTCTGCCACTTGCATCGGCTAAAGCTCGTCAGGGTACATAGAAAAAGTGCATTGTGAATGTTATTGGTCATAATGTGCCCCAAAATGTTGAAAATGTGTTATTTCCTGATACACATTTTTGCGATTTTAGCTAATAAAAACGGTACCGACATGCTACCAAATGCGTTAAAAATGGTCGCGCCCATAATATGTTGGTCTGTAAAAAAGATTAAAACGATTTATCGTTCTCGCCTGCGTCACGAAGAAATTTACCGAAAATATGCTCTAAGCCGTTGAATGGAGCTTATTTTCGGTAAATTTGTTATAACATTTACAAATCTCAACCGATTTCAATTCTGCGACTTGCATCGGCTAAAGCTCTTTAAGGCGCATAGAAAAAGTGCATTCTGTACGTTATTTGTCATATCAGAGTACCCCAAAATGATGAATATGTGTTATTTTCAAATTCACATTTTTGCGGTAAATACGTTATAACATTTACAAATATCAACCGATTTCAATTCTGCCACTTGAATCGGCTAAAGCTCGTCAGGGTACATAGAAAAAGTGCATTGTGAATGTTATTGGTCATATCAGAGTGCCCCAAAATGTTGAAAATGTGTTGTTTCCTGATACACATTTTTGCGATTTTAGCTAATAAAAACGGTACCGACATGCTACCAAATGCGTTAAAAATGGTCGCGCCCATGATATGTTGGTCTGTAAAAAAGATTAAAACGATTTATCGTTCTCGCCTGCGTCACGAAGAAATTTACCGAAAATATGCTCTAAGCCGTTGAATGGAGCTTATTTTCGGTAAATTTGTTATAACATTTACAAATCTCAACCGATTTCAATTCTGCGACTTGCATCGGCTAAAGCTCTTTAAGGCGCATGGAAAAAGTGCATTCTGTACGTTATTTGTCATATCAGAGTACCCCAAAATAATGAATATGTGTTATTTCCGAATTCACATTTTTGCGGTAAATTCGTTATAACATTTACAAATATCAACCGATTTCAATTCTGCCACTTGCATCGGCTAAAGCTCGTCAGGGTACATAGAAAAAGTGCATTGTGAATGTTATTGGTCATATCAGAGTGCCCCAAAATGTTGAAAATGTGTTATTTCCTAATACACATTTTTGCGGTTTTAGCTAATAAAAACGGTACCGACATGCTACCAAATGCGTTAAAAATGGTCGCGCCCATGATATGTTGGTCTGTAAAAAAGATTAAAACGATTTATCGTTCTCGCCTGCGTCACGAAGAAATTTACCGAAAATATGCTCTAAGCCGTTGAATGGAGCTTATTTTCGGTAAATTTGTTATAACATTTACAAATCTCAACCGATTTCAATTCTGCGACTTGCATCGGCTAAAGCTCTTTAAGGCGCATAGAAAAAGTGCATTCTGTACGTTATTTGTCATATCAGAGTACCCCAAAATGATGAATATGTGTTATTTCCAAATTCACATTTTTGCGGTAAATTCGTTATAACATTTACAAATATCAACCGATTTCAATTCTGCCACTTGCATCGGCTAAAGCTCGTCAGGGTACATAGAAAAAGTGCATTGTGAATGTTATTGGTCATATCAGAGTGCCCCAAAATGTTGAAAATGTGTTATTTCCTAATACACATTTTTGCGATTTTAGCTAATAAAAACGGTACCGACATGCTACCAAATGCGTTAAAAATGGTCGCGCCCATGATATGTTGGTCTGTAAAAAAGATTAAAACGATTTATCGTTCTCGCCTGCGTCACGAAGAAATTTACCGAAAATATGCTCTAAGCCGTTGAATGGAGCTTATTTTCGGTAAATTTGTTATAACATTTACAAATCTCAACCGATTTCAATTCTGCGACTTGCATCGGCTAAAGCTCTTTAAGGCGCATAGAAAAAGTGCATTCTGTACGTTATTTGTCATATCAGAGTACCCCAAAATGATGAATATGTGTTATTTCCAAATTCACATTTTTGCGGTAAATTCGTTATAACATTTACAAATATCAACCGATTTCAATTCTGCCACTTGCATCGGCTAAAGCTCGTCAGGGTACATAGAAAAAGTGCATTGTGAATGTTATTGGTCATATCAGAGTGCCCCAAAATGTTGAAAATGTGTTATTTCCTAATACACATTTTTGCGATTTTAGCTAATAAAAACGGTACCGACATGCTACCAAATGCGTTAAAAATGGTCGCGCCCATGATATGTTGGTCTGTAAAAAAGATTAAAACGATTTATCGTTCTCGCCTGCGTCACGAAGAAATTTACCGAAAATATGCTCTAAGCCGTTGAATGGAGCTTATTTTCGGTAAATTTGTTATAACATTTACAAATCTCAACCGATTTCAATTCTGCGACTTGCATCGGCTAAAGCTCTTTAAGGCGCATAGAAAAAGTGCATTCTGTACGTTATTTGTCATATCAGAGTACCCCAAAATGATGAATATGTGTTATTTCCAAATTCACATTTTTGCGGTAAATTCGTTATAACATTTACAAATATCAACCGATTTCAATTCTGCCACTTGCATCGGCTAAAGCTCGTCAGGGTACATAGAAAAAGTGCATTGTGAATGTTATTGGTCATATCAGAGTGCCCCAAAATGTTGAAAATGTGTTATTTCCTAATACACATTTTTGCGATTTTAGCTAATAAAAACGGTACCGACATGCTACCAAATGCGTTAAAAATGGTCGCGCCCATGATATGTTGGTCTGTAAAAAAGATTAAAACGATTTATCGTTCTCGCCTGCGTCACGAAGAAATTTACCGAAAATATGCTCTAAGCCGTTGAATGGAGCTTATTTTCGGTAAATTTGTTATAACATTTACAAATCTCAACCGATTTCAATTCTGCGACTTGCATCGGCTAAAGCTCTTTAAGGCGCATAGAAAAAGTGCATTCTGTACGTTATTTGTCATATCAGAGTACCCCAAAATGATGAATATGTGTTATTTCCAAATTCACATTTTTGCGGTAAATTCGTTATAACATTTACAAATATCAACCGATTTCAATTCTGCCACTTGCATCAGCTAAAGCTCGTCAGGGTACATAGAAAAAGTGCATTGTGAATGTTATTGGTCATATCAGAGTGCCCCAAAATGTTGAAAATGTGTTATTTCCTAATACACATTTTTGCGATTTTAGCTAATAAAAACGGTACCGACATGCTACCAAATGCGTTAAAAATGGTCGCGCCCATGATATGTTGGTCTGTAAAAAAGATTAAAACGATTTATCGTTCTCGCCTGCGTCACGAAGAAATTTACCGAAAATATGCTCTAAGCCGTTGAATGGAGCTTATTTTCGGTAAATTTGTTATAACATTTACAAATCTCAACCGATTTCAATTCTGCCACTTGCATCGGCTAAAGCTCGTCAGGGTACATAGAAAAAGTGCATTGTGAATGTTATTGGTCATATCAGAGTGCCCCAAAATGTTGAAAATGTGTTATTTCCTAATACACATTTTTGCGATTTTAGCTAATAAAAACGGTACCGACATGCTACCAAATGCGTTAAAAATGGTGGCGCCCATGATATGTTGGTCTGTAAAAAAGATTAAAACGATTTATCGTTCTCGCCTGCGTCACGAAGAAATTTACCGAAAATATGCTCTAAGCCGTTGAATGGAGCTTATTTTCGGTAAATTTGTTATAACATTTACAAATCTCAACCGATTTCAATTCTGCGACTTGCATCGGCTAAAGCTCTTTAAGGCGCATAGAAAAAGTGCATTGTGTACGTTATTTGTCATATCAGAGTACCCCAAAATGATGAATATGTGTTATTTCCAAATTCACATTTTTGCGGTAAATTCGTTATAACATTTACAAATATCAACCGATTTCAATTCTGCCACTTGCATCGGCTAAAGCTCGTCAGGGTACATAGAAAAAGTGCATTGTGAATGTTATTGGTCATATCAGAGTGCCCCAAAATGTTGAAAATGTGTTATTTCCTAATACACATTTTTGCGATTTTAGCTAATAAAAACGGTACCGACATGCTACCAAATGCGTTAAAAATGGTCGCGCCCATGATATATTGGTCTGTTAAAAAGATTAAAACGATTTATCGTTCTCGCCTGCGTCACGATGAAATTTACCGAAAATATGCTCTAAGCCGTTGAATGGAGCTTATTTTCGGTAAATTTGTTATAACATTTACAAATCTCAACCGATTTCAATTCTGCGACTTGCATCGGCTAAAGCTCTTTAAGGCGCATAGAAAAAGTGCATTCTGTACGTTATTTGTCATATCAGAGTACCCCAAAATGATGAATATGTGTTATTTCCAAATTCACATTTTTGCGGTAAATTCGTTATAACATTTACAAATATCAACCGATTTCAATTCTGCCACTTGCATCGGCTAAAGCTCGTCAGGGTACATAGAAAAAGTGCATTGTGAATGTTATTGGTCATATCAGAGTGCCCCAAAATGTTGAAAATGTGTTATTTCCTAATACACATTTTTGCGATTTTAGCTAATAAAAACGGTACCGACATGCTACCAAATGCGTTAAAAATGGTCGCGCCCATGATATGTTGGTCTGTAAAAAAGATTAAAACGATTTATCGTTCTCGCCTGCGTCACGAAGAAATTTACCGAAAATATGCTCTAAGCCGTTGAATGGAGCTTATTTTCGGTAAATTTGTTATAACATTTACAAATCTCAACCGATTTCAATTCTGCGACTTGCATCGGCTAAAGCTCTTTAAGGCGCATAGAAAAAGTGCATTCTGTACGTTATTTGTCATATCAGAGTACCCCAAAATGATGAATATGTGTTATTTTCAAATTCACATTTTTGCGGTAAATTCGTTATAACATTTACAAATATCAACCGATTTCAATTCTGCCACTTGAATCGGCTAAAGCTCGTCAGGGTACATAGAAAAAGTGCATTGTGAATGTTATTGGTCATATCCGAGTGCCCCAAAATGTTGAAAATGTGTTATTTCCTGATACACATTTTTGCGATTTTAGCTAATAAAAACGGTACCGACATGCTACCAAATGCGTTAAAAATGGTCGCGCCCATGATATATTGGTCTGTTAAAAAGATTAAAACGATTTATCGTTCTCGCCTGCGTCACGATGAAATTTACCGAAAATATGCTCTAAGCCGTTGAATGGAGCTTATTTTCGGTAAATTTGTTATAACATTTACAAATCTCAACCGATTTCAATTCTGCGACTTGCATCGGCTAAAGCTCTTTAAGGCGCATAGAAAAAGTGCATTCTGTACGTTATTTGTCATATCAGAGTACCCCAAAATGATGAATATGTGTTATTTCCAAATTGACATTTTTGCGGTAAATTCGTTATAACATTTACAAATATCAACCGATTTCAATTCTGCCACTTGCATCGGCTAAAGCTCGTCAGGGTACATAGATAAAGTGCATTGTGAATGTTATTGGTCATATCAGAGTGCCCCAAAATGTTGAAAATGTGTTATTTCCTAATACACATTTTTGCGATTTTAGCTAATAAAAACGGTACCGACATGCTACCAAATGCGTTAAAAATGGTCGCGCCCATGATATGTTGGTCTGTAAAAAAGATTAAAACGATTTATCGTTCTCGCCTGCGTCACGAAGAAATTTACCGAAAATATGCTCTAAGCCGTTGAATGGAGCTTATTTTCGGTAAATTTGTTATAACATTTACAAATCTCAACCGATTTCAATTCTGCGACTTGCATCGGCTAAAGCTCTTTAAGGCGCATAGAAAAAGTGCATTCTGTACGTTATTTGTCATATCAGAGTACCCCAAAATGATGAATATGTGTTATTTCCAAATTCACATTTTTGCGGTAAATTCGTTATAACATTTACAAATATCAACCGATTTCAATTCTGCCACTTGCATCGGCTAAAGCTCGTCAGGGTACATAGAAAAAGTGCATTGTGAATGTTATTGGTCATATCAGAGTGCCCCAAAATGTTGAAAATGTGTTATTTCCTAATACACATTTTTGCGATTTTAGCTAATAAAATCGGTACCGACATGCTACCAAATGCGTTAAAAATGGTCGCGCCCATGATATGTTGGTCTGTAAAAAAGATTAAAACGATTTATCGTTCTCGCCTGCGTCACGAAGAAATTTACCGAAAATATGCTCTAAGCCGTTGAATGGAGCTTATTTTCGGTAAATTTGTTATAACATTTACAAATCTCAACCGATTTCAATTCTGCGACTTGCATCGGCTAAAGCTCTTTAAGGCGCATAGAAAAAGTGCATTGTGTACGTTATTTGTCATATCAGAGTACCCCAAAATGATGAATATGTGTTATTTCCAAATTCACATTTTTGCGGTAAATTCGTTATAACATTTACAAATATCAACCGATTTCAATTCTGCCACTTGCATCGGCTAAAGCTCGTCTGGGTACATAGAAAAAGTGCATTGTGAATGTTATTGGTCATATCAGAGTGCCCCAAAATGTTGAAAATGTGTTATTTCCTAATACACATTTTTGCGATTTTAGCTAATAAAAACGGTACTGACATGCTACCAAATGCGTTAAAAATGGTCGCGCCCATGATATATTGGTCTGTTAAAAAGATTAAAACGATTTATCGTTCTCGCCTGCGTCACGATGAAATTTACCGAAAATATGCTCTAAGCCGTTGAATGGAGCTTATTTTCGGTAAATTTGTTATAACATTTACAAATCTCAACCGATTTCAATTCTGCGACTTGCATCGGCTAAAGCTCTTTAAGGCGCATAGAAAAAGTGCATTCTGTACGTTATTTGTCATATCAGAGTACCCCAAAATGATAAATTTGTGTTATTTCCAAATTCACATTTTTGCGGTAAATTCGTTATAACATTTACAAATATCAACCGATTTCAATTCTGCCACTTGCATCGGCTAAAGCTCGTCAGGGTACATAGAAAAAGTGCATTGTGAATGTTATTGGTCATAATGTGCCCCAAAATGTTGAAAATGTGTTATTTCCTGATACACATTTTTGCGATTTTAGCTAATAAAAACGGTACCGACATGCTACCAAATGCGTTAAAAATGGTCGCGCCCATAATATGTTGGTCTGTAAAAAAGATTAAAACGATTTATCGTTCTCGCCTGCGTCACGAAGAAATTTACCGAAAATATGCTCTAAGCCGTTGAATGGAGCTTATTTTCGGTAAATTTGTTATAACATTTACAAATCTCAACCGATTTCAATTCTGCGACTTGCATCGGCTAAAGCTCTTTAAGGCGCATAGAAAAAGTGCATTCTGTACGTTATTTGTCATATCAGAGTACCCCAAAATGATGAATATGTGTTATTTTCAAATTCACATTTTTGCGGTAAATACGTTATAACATTTACAAATATCAACCGATTTCAATTCTGCCACTTGAATCGGCTAAAGCTCGTCAGGGTACATAGAAAAAGTGCATTGTGAATGTTATTGGTCATATCAGAGTGCCCCAAAATGTTGAAAATGTGTTGTTTCCTGATACACATTTTTGCGATTTTAGCTAATAAAAACGGTACCGACATGCTACCAAATGCGTTAAAAATGGTCGCGCCCATGATATGTTGGTCTGTAAAAAAGATTAAAACGATTTATCGTTCTCGCCTGCGTCACGAAGAAATTTACCGAAAATATGCTCTAAGCCGTTGAATGGAGCTTATTTTCGGTAAATTTGTTATAACATTTACAAATCTCAACCGATTTCAATTCTGCGACTTGCATCGGCTAAAGCTCTTTAAGGCGCATGGAAAAAGTGCATTCTGTACGTTATTTGTCATATCAGAGTACCCCAAAATAATGAATATGTGTTATTTCCAAATTCACATTTTTGCGGTAAATTCGTTATAACATTTACAAATATCAACCGATTTCAATTCTGCCACTTGCATCGGCTAAAGCTCGTCAGGGTACATAGAAAAAGTGCATTGTGAATGTTATTGGTCATATCAGAGTGCCCCAAAATGTTGAAAATGTGTTATTTCCTAATACACATTTTTGCGGCTTTAGCTAATAAAAACGGTACCGACATGCTACCAAATGCGTTAAAAATGGTCGCGCCCATGATATGTTGGTCTGTAAAAAAGATTACAACGATTTATCGTTCTCGCCTGCGTCACGAAGAAATTTACCGAAAATATGCTCTAAGCCGTTGAATGGAGCTTATTTTCGGTAAATTTGTTATAACATTTACAATTCTCAGCCGATTTCAATTCTGCGACTTGCATCGGCTAAAGCTCTTTAAGGCGCATAGAAAAAGTGCATTCTGTACGTTATTTGTCATATCAGAGTACCCCAAAATGATGAATATGTGTTATTTCCAAATTGACATTTTTGCGGTAAATTCGTTATAACATTTACAAATATCAACCGATTTCAATTCTGCCACTTGCATCGGCTAAAGCTCGTCAGGGTACATAGATAAAGTGCATTGTGAATGTTATTGGTCATATCAGAGTGCCCCAAAATGTTGAAAATGTGTTATTTCCTAATACACATTTTTGCGATTTTAGCTAATAAAAACGGTACCGACATGCTACCAAATGCGTTAAAAATGGTCGCGCCCATGATATGTTGGTCTGTAAAAAAGATTAAAACGATTTATCGTTCTCGCCTGCGTCACGAAGAAATTTACCGAAAATATGCTCTAAGCCGTTGAATGGAGCTTATTTTCGGTAAATTTGTTATAACATTTACAAATCTCAACCGATTTCAATTCTGCGACTTGCATCGGCTAAAGCTCTTTAAGGCGCATAGAAAAAGTGCATTCTGTACGTTATTTGTCATATCAGAGTACCCCAAAATGATGAATATGTGATATTTCCAAATTCACATTTTTGCGGTAAATTCGTTATAACATTTACAAATATCAACCGATTTCAATTCTGCCACTTGCATCGGCTAAAGCTCGTCAGGGTACATAGAAAAAGTGCATTGTGAATGTTATTGGTCATATCAGAGTGCCCCAAAATGTTGAAAATGTGTTATTTCCTAATACACATTTTTGCGATTTTAGCTAATAAAATCGGTACCGACATGCTACCAAATGCGTTAAAAATGGTCGCGCCCATGATATGTTGGTCTGTAAAAAAGATTAAAACGATTTATCGTTCTCGCCTGCGTCACGAAGAAATTTACCGAAAATATGCTCTAAGCCGTTGAATGGAGCTTATTTTCGGTAAATTTGTTATAACATTTACAAATCTCAACCGATTTCAATTCTGCGACTTGCATCGGCTAAAGCTCTTTAAGGCGCATAGAAAAAGTGCATTGTGTACGTTATTTGTCATATCAGAGTACCCCAAAATGATGAATATGTGTTATTTCCAAATTCACATTTTTGCGGTAAATTCGTTATAACATTTACAAATATCAACCGATTTCAATTCTGCCACTTGCATCGGCTAAAGCTCGTCTGGGTACATAGAAAAAGTGCATTGTGAATGTTATTGGTCATATCAGAGTGCCCCAAAATGTTGAAAATGTGTTATTTCCTAATACACATTTTTGCGATTTTAGCTAATAAAAACGGTACTGACATGCTACCAAATGCGTTAAAAATGGTCGCGCCCATGATATATTGGTCTGTTAAAAAGATTAAAACGATTTATCGTTCTCGCCTGCGTCACGATGAAATTTACCGAAAATATGCTCTAAGCCGTTGAATGGAGCTTATTTTCGGTAAATTTGTTATAACATTTACAAATCTCAACCGATTTCAATTCTGCGACTTGCATCGGCTAAAGCTCTTTAAGGCGCATAGAAAAAGTGCATTCTGTACGTTATTTGTCATATCAGAGTACCCCAAAATGATAAATTTGTGTTATTTCCAAATTCACATTTTTGCGGTAAATTCGTTATAACATTTACAAATATCAACCGATTTCAATTCTGCCACTTGCATCGGCTAAAGCTCGTCAGGGTACATAGAAAAAGTGCATTGTGAATGTTATTGGTCATAATGTGCCCCAAAATGTTGAAAATGTGTTATTTCCTGATACACATTTTTGCGATTTTAGCTAATAAAAACGGTACCGACATGCTACCAAATGCGTTAAAAATGGTCGCGCCCATAATATGTTGGTCTGTAAAAAAGATTAAAACGATTTATCGTTCTCGCCTGCGTCACGAAGAAATTTACCGAAAATATGCTCTAAGCCGTTGAATGGAGCTTATTTTCGGTAAATTTGTTATAACATTTACAAATCTCAACCGATTTCAATTCTGCGACTTGCATCGGCTAAAGCTCTTTAAGGCGCATAGAAAAAGTGCATTCTGTACGTTATTTGTCATATCAGAGTACCCCAAAATGATGAATATGTGTTATTTTCAAATTCACATTTTTGCGGTAAATACGTTATAACATTTACAAATATCAACCGATTTCAATTCTGCCACTTGAATCGGCTAAAGCTCGTCAGGGTACATAGAAAAAGTGCATTGTGAATGTTATTGGTCATATCAGAGTGCCCCAAAATGTTGAAAATGTGTTGTTTCCTGATACACATTTTTGCGATTTTAGCTAATAAAAACGGTACCGACATGCTACCAAATGCGTTAAAAATGGTCGCGCCCATGATATGTTGGTCTGTAAAAAAGATTAAAACGATTTATCGTTCTCGCCTGCGTCACGAAGAAATTTACCGAAAATATGCTCTAAGCCGTTGAATGGAGCTTATTTTCGGTAAATTTGTTATAACATTTACAAATCTCAACCGATTTCAATTCTGCGACTTGCATCGGCTAAAGCTCTTTAAGGCGCATGGAAAAAGTGCATTCTGTACGTTATTTGTCATATCAGAGTACCCCAAAATAATGAATATGTGTTATTTCCAAATTCACATTTTTGCGGTAAATTCGTTATAACATTTACAAATATCAACCGATTTCAATTCTGCCACTTGCATCGGCTAAAGCTCGTCAGGGTACATAGAAAAAGTGCATTGTGAATGTTATTGGTCATATCAGAGTGCCCCAAAATGTTGAAAATGTGTTATTTCCTAATACACATTTTTGCGGTTTTAGCTAATAAAAACGGTACCGACATGCTACCAAATGCGTTAAAAATGGTCGCGCCCATGATATGTTGGTCTGTAAAAAAGATTACAACGATTTATCGTTCTCGCCTGCGTCACGAAGAAATTTACCGAAAATATGCTCTAAGCCGTTGAATGGAGCTTATTTTCGGTAAATTTGTTATAACATTTACAATTCTCAGCCGATTTCAATTCTGCGACTTGCATCGGCTAAAGCTCTTTAAGGCGCATAGAAAAAGTGCATTCTGTACGTTATTTGTCATATCAGAGTACCCCAAAATGATGAATATGTGTTATTTCCAAATTGACATTTTTGCGGTAAATTCGTTATAACATTTACAAATATCAACCGATTTCAATTCTGCCACTTGCATCGGCTAAAGCTCGTCAGGGTACATAGAAAAAGTGCATTGTGAATGTTATTGGTCATATCAGAGTGCCCCAAAATGTTGAAAATTTGTTATTTCCTAATACACATTTTTGCGGTTTTAGCTAATAAAAACGGTACCGACATGCTACCAAATGCGTTAAAAATGGTCGCGCCCATGATATGTTGGTCTGTAAAAATGATTACAACGATTTATCGTTCTCGCCTGCGTCACGAAGAAATTTACCGAAAATATGCTCTAAGCCGTTGAATGGAGCTTATTTTCGGTAAATTTGTTATAACATTTACAAATCTCAGCCGATTTCAATTCTGCGACTTGCATCGGCTAAAGCTCTTTAAGGCGCATAGAAAAAGTGCATTCTGTACGTTATTTGTCATATCAGAGTACCCCAAAATGATGAATATGTGTTATTTCCAAATTGACATTTTTGCGGTAAATTCGTTATAACATTTACAAATATCAACCGATTTCAATTCTGCCACTTGCATCGGCTAAAGCTCGTCACATAGAAAAAGTGCATTGTGAATGTTATTGGTCATATCAGAGTGCCCCAAAATGTTGAAAATGTGTTATTTCCTAATACACATTTTTGCGATTTTAGCTAATAAAAACGGTACCGACATGCTACCAAATGCGTTAAAAATGGTCGCGCCCATGATATGTTGGTCTGTAAAAAAGATTAAAACGATTTATCGTTCTCGCCTGCGTCACGAAGAAATTTACCGAAAATATGCTCTAAGCCGTTGAATGGAGCTTATTTTCGGTAAATTTGTTATAACATTTACAAATCTCAACCGATTTCAATTCTGCGACTTGCATCGGCTAAAGCTCTTTAAGGCGCATAGAAAAAGTGCATTCTGTACGTTATTTGTCATATCAGAGTACCCCAAAATGATGAATATGTGTTATTTCCAAATTCACATTTTTGCGGTAAATTCGTTATAACATTTACAAATATCAACCGATTTCAATTCTGCCACTTGCATCGGCTAAAGCTCGTCAGGATACATAGAAAAAGTGCATTGTGAATGTTATTGGTCATATCAGAGTGCCCCAAAATGTTGAAAATGTGTTATTTCATAATACACATTTCTGCGATTTTAGCTAATAAAAACGGTACCGACATGCTACCAAATGCGTTAAAAATGGTCGCGCCCATGATATGTTGGACTGTAAAAAAGATTAAAACGATTTATCGTTCTCGCCTGCGTCACGAAGAAATTTACCGAAAATATGCTCTAAGCCGTTGAATGGAGCTTATTTTCGGTAAATTTGTTATAACATTTACAAATCTCAACCGATTTCAATTCTGCGACTTGCATCGGCTAAAGCTCTTTAAGGCGCATGGAAAAAGTGCATTCTGTACGTTATTTGTCATATCAGAGTACCCCAAAATAATGAATATGTGTTATTTCCAAATTCACATTTTTGCGGTAAATTCGTTATAACATTTACAAATATCAACCGATTTCAATTCTGCCACTTGCATCGGCTAAAGCTCATCAGGGTACATAGAAAAAGTGCATTGTGAATGTTATTGGTCATATCAGAGTGCCCCAAAATGTTGAAAATGTGTTATTTCCTAATACACATTTTTGCGGTTTTAGCTAATAAAAACGGTACCGACATGCTACCAAATGCGTTAAAAATGGTCGCGCCCATGATATGTTGGTCTGTAAAAAAGATTACAACGATTTATCGTTCTCGCCTGCGTCACGAAGAAATTTACCGAAAATATGCTCTAAGCCGTTGAATGGAGCTTATTTTCGGTAAATTTGTTATAACATTTACAAATCTCAGCCGATTTCAATTCTGCGACTTGCATCGGCTAAAGCTCTTTAAGGCGCATAGAAAAAGTGCATTCTGTACGTTATTTGTCATATCAGAGTACCCCAAAATGATGAATATGTGTTATTTCCAAATTGACATTTTTGCGGTAAATTCGTTATAACATTTACAAATATCAACCGATTTCAATTCTGCCACTTGCATCGGCTAAAGCTCGTCAGGGTACATAGAAAAAGTGCATTGTGAATGTTATGGGTCATATCAGAGTGCCCCAAAATGTTGAAAATGTGTTATTTCCTAATACACATTTTTGCGATTTTAGCTAATAAAAACGGTACCGACATGCTACCAAATGCGTTAAAAATGGTCGCGCCCATGATATGTTGGTCTGTAAAAAAGATTAAAACGATTTATCGTTCTCGCCTGCGTCACGAAGAAATTTACCGAAAATATGCTCTAAGCCGTTGAATGGAGCTTATTTTCGGTAAATTTGTTATAACATTTACAAATCTCAACCGATTTCAATTCTGCGACTTGCATCGGCTAAAGCTCTTTAAGGCGCATAGAAAAAGTGCATTCTGTACGTTATTTGTCATATCAGAGTACCCCAAAATGATGAATATGTGTTATTTCCAAATTCACATTTTTACGGTAAATTCGTTATAACATTTACAAATATCAACCGATTTCAATTCTGCCATTTGCATCGGCTAAAGCTCGTCAGGGTACATAGAAAAAGTGCATTGTGAATGTTATTGGTCATATCAGAGTGCCCCAAAATGTTGAAAATGTGTTATTTCCTAATACACATTTTTGCGGTTTTAGCTAATAAAAACGGTACCGACATGCTACCAAATGCGTTAAAAATGGTCGCGCCCATGATATGTTGGTCTGTAAAAAAGATTACAACGATTTATCGTTTTCGCCTGCGTCACGAAGAAATTTACCGAAAATATGCTCTAAGCCGTTGAATGGAGCTTATTTTCGGTAAATTTGTTATAACATTTACAAATCTCAGCCGATTTCAATTCTGCGACTTGCATCGGCTAAAGCTCTTTAAGGCGCATAGAAAAAGTGCATTCTGTACGTTATTTGTCATATCAGAGTACCCCAAAATGATGAATATGTGTTATTTCCAAATTGACATTCTGTACGTTATTTGTCATATCAGAGTACCCCAAAATGATGAATATGTGTTATTTCCAAATTCACATTTTTGCGGTAAATTCGTTATAACATTTACAAATATCAACCGATTTCAATTCTGCCACTTGCATCGGCTAAAGCTCGTCAGGATACATAGAAAAAGTGCATTGTGAATGTTATTGGTCATATCAGAGTGCCCCAAAATGTTGAAAATGTGTTATTTCATAATACACATTTCTGCGATTTTAGCTAATAAAAACGGTACCGACATGCTACCAAATGCGTTAAAAATGGTCGCGCCCATGATATGTTGGTCTGTAAAAAAGATTAAAACGATTTATCGTTCTCGCCTGCGTCACGAAGAAATTTACCGAAAATATGCTCTAAGCCGTTGAATGGAGCTTATTTTCGGTAAATTTGTTATAACATTTACAAATCTCAACCGATTTCAATTCTGCGACTTGCATCGGCTAAAGCTCTTTAAGGCGCATGGAAAAAGTGCATTCTGTACGTTATTTGTCATATCAGAGTACCCCAAAATAATGAATATGTGTTATTTCCAAATTCACATTTTTGCGGTAAATTCGTTATAACATTTACAAATATCAACCGATTTCAATTCTGCCACTTGCATCGGCTAAAGCTCGTCAGGGTACATAGAAAAAGTGCATTGTGAATGTTATTGGTCATATCAGAGTGCCCCAAAATGTTGAAAATGTGTTATTTCCTAATACACATTTTTGCGGTTTTAGCTAATAAAAACGGTACCCATATGCTACCAAATGCGTTAAAAATGGTCGCGCCCATGATATGTTGGTCTGTAAAAAAGATTACAACGATTTATCGTTCTCGCCTGCGTCACGAAGAAATTTACCGAAAATATGCTCTAAGCCGTTGAATGGAGCTTATTTTCGGTAAATTTGTTATAACATTTACAAATCTCAGCCGATTTCAATTCTGCGACTTGCATCGGCTAAAGCTCTTTAAGGCGCATAGAAAAAGTGCATTCTGTACGTTATTTGTCATATCAGAGTACCCCAAAATGATGAATATGTGTTATTTCCAAATTGACATTTTTGCGGTAAATTCGTTATAACATTTACAAATATCAACCGATTTCAATTCTGCCACTTGCATCGGCTAAAGCTCGTCAGGGTACATAGAAAAAGTGCATTGTGAATGTTATGGGTCATATCAGAGTGCCCCAAAATGTTGAAAATGTGTTATTTCCTAATACACATTTTTGCGATTTTAGCTAATAAAAACGGTACCGACATGCTACCAAATGCGTTAAAAATGGTCGCGCCCATGATATGTTGGTCTGTAAAAAAGATTAAAACGATTTATCGTTCTCGCCTGCGTCACGAAGAAATTTACCGAAAATATGCTCTAAGCCGTTGAATGGAGCTTATTTTCGGTAAATTTGTTATAACATTTACAAATCTCAACCGATTTCAATTCTGCGACTTGCATCGGCTAAAGCTCTTTAAGGCGCATAGAAAAAGTGCATTCTGTACGTTATTTGTCATATCAGAGTACCCCAAAATGATGAATATGTGTTATTTCCAAATTCACATTTTTGCGGTAAATTCGTTATAACATTTACAAATATCAACCGATTTCAATTCTGCCACTTGCATCGGCTAAAGCTCGTCAGGGTACATAGAAAAAGTGCATTGTGAATGTTATTGGTCATATCAGAGTGCCCCAAAATGTTGAAAATGTGTTATTTCCTGATACACATTTTTGCGATTTTAGCTAATAAAAACGGTACCGACATGCTACCAAATGCGTTAAAAATGGTCGCGCCCATGATATGTTGGTCTGTAAAAAAGATTAAAACGATTTATCGTTCTCGCCTGCGTCACGAAGAAATTTACCGAAAATATGCTCTAAGCCGTTGAATGGAGCTTATTTTCGGTAAATTTGTTATAACATTTACAAATCTCAACCGATTTCAATTCTGCGACTTGCATCGGCTAAAGCTCTTTAAGGCGCATAGAAAAAGTGCATTCTGTACGTTATTTGTCATATCAGAGTACCCCAAAATGATGAATATGTGTTATTTCCAAATTCACATTTTTGCGGTAAATTCGTTATAACATTTACAAATATCAACCGATTTCAATTCTGCCACTTGCATCGGCTAAAGCTCGTCAGGATACATAGAAAAAGTGCATTGTGAATGTTATTGGTCATATCAGAGTGCCCCAAAATGTTGAAAATGTGTTATTTCATAATACACATTTCTGCGATTTTAGCTAATAAAAACGGTACCGACATGCTACCAAATGCGTTAAAAATGGTCGCGCCCATGATATGTTGGTCTGTAAAAAAGATTAAAACGATTTATCGTTCTCGCCTGCGTCACGAAGAAATTTACCGAAAATATGCTCTAAGCCGTTGAATGGAGCTTATTTTCGGTAAATTTGTTATAACATTTACAAATCTCAACCGATTTCAATTCTGCGACTTGCATCGGCTAAAGCTCTTTAAGGCGCATGGAAAAAGTGCATTCTGTACGTTATTTGTCATATCAGAGTACCCCAAAATAATGAATATGTGTTATTTCCAAATTCACATTTTTGCGGTAAATTCGTTATAACATTTACAAATATCAACCGATTTCAATTCTGCCACTTGCATCGGCTAAAGCTCGTCAGGGTACATAGAAAAAGTGCATTGTGAATGTTATTGGTCATATCAGAGTGCCCCAAAATGTTGAAAATGTGTTATTTCCTAATACACATTTTTGCGGTTTTAGCTAATAAAAACGGTACCGCCATGCTACCAAATGCGTTAAAAATGGTCGCGCCCATGATATGTTGGTCTGTAAAAAAGATTACAACGATTTATCGTTCTCGCCTGCGTCACGAAGAAATTTACCGAAAATATGCTCTAAGCCGTTGAATGGAGCTTATTTTCGGTAAATTTGTTATAACATTTACAAATCTCAGCCGATTTCAATTCTGCGACTTGCATCGGCTAAAGCTCTTTAAGGCGCATAGAAAAAGTGCATTCTGTACGTTATTTGTCATATCAGAGTACCCCAAAATGATGAATATGTGTTATTTCCAAATTGACATTTTTGCGGTAAATTCGTTATAACATTTACAAATATCAACCGATTTCAATTCTGCCACTTGCATCGGCTAAAGCTCGTCAGGGTACATAGAAAAAGTGCATTGTGAATGTTATGGGTCATATCAGAGTGCCCCAAAATGTTGAAAATGTGTTATTTCCTAATACACATTTTTGCGATTTTAGCTAATAAAAACGGTACCGACATGCTACCAAATGCGTTAAAAATGGTCGCGCCCATGATATGTTGGTCTGTAAAAAAGATTAAAACGATTTATCGTTCTCGCCTGCGTCACGAAGAAATTTACCGAAAATATGCTCTAAGCCGTTGAATGGAGCTTATTTTCGGTAAATTTGTTATAACATTTACAAATCTCAACCGATTTCAATTCTGCGACTTGCATCGGCTAAAGCTCTTTAAGGCGCATAGAAAAAGTGCATTCTGTACGTTATTTGTCATATCAGAGTACCCCAAAATGATGAATATGTGTTATTTCCAAATTCACATTTTTGCGGTAAATTCGTTATAACATTTACAAATATCAACCGATTTCAATTCTGCCACTTGCATCGGCTAAAGCTCGTCAGGGTACATAGAAAAAGTGCATTGTGAATGTTATTGGTCATATCAGAGTGCCCCAAAATGTTGAAAATGTGTTATTTCCTAATACACATTTTTGCGATTTTAGCTAATAAAAACGGTACCGACATGCTACCAAATGCGTTAAAAATGGTCGCGCCCATGATATGTTGGTCTGTAAAAAAGATTAAAACGATTTATCGTTCTCGCCTGCGTCACGAAGAAATTTACCGAAAATATGCTCTAAGCCGTTGAATGGAGCTTATTTTCGGTAAATTTGTTATAACATTTACAAATCTCAACCGATTTCAATTCTGCGACTTGCATCGGCTAAAGCTCTTTAAGGCGCATAGAAAAAGTGCATTCTGTACGTTATTTGTCATATCAGAGTACCCCAAAATGATGAATATGTGTTATTTCCAAATTCACATTTTTGCGGTAAATTCGTTATAACATTTACAAATATCAACCGATTTCAATTCTGCCACTTGCATCGGCTAAAGCTCGTCAGGGTACATAGAAAAAGTGCATTGTGAATGTTATTGGTCATATCAGAGTGCCCCAAAATGTTGAAAATGTGTTATTTCCTAATACACATTTTTGCGATTTTAGCTAATAAAAACGGTACCGACATGCTACCAAATGCGTTAAAAATGGTCGCGCCCATGATATGTTGGTCTGTAAAAAAGATTCAAACGATTTATCGTTCTCGCCTGCGTCACGAAGAAATTTACCGAAAATATGCTCTAAGCCGTTGAATGGAGCTTATTTTCGGTAAATTTGTTATAACATTTACAAATCTCAACCGATTTCAATTCTGCGACTTGCATCGGCTAAAGCTCTTTAAGGCGCATAGAAAAAGTGCATTCTGTACGTTATTTGTCATATCAGAGTACCCCAAAATGATGAATATGTGTTATTTCCAAATTCACATTTTTGCGGTAAATTCGTTATAACATTTACAAATATCAACCGATTTCAATTCTGCCACTTGCATCGGCTAAAGCTCGTCAGGGTACATAGAAAAAGTGCATTGTGAATGTTATTGGTCATATCAGAGTGCCCCAAAATGTTGAAAATGTGTTATTTCCTAATACACATTTTTGCGATTTTAGCTAATAAAAACGGTACCGACATGCTACCAAATGCGTTAAAAATGGTCGCGCCCATGATATGTTGGTCTGTAAAAAAGATTAAAACGATTTATCGTTCTCGCCTGCGTCACGAAGAAATTTACCGAAAATATGCTCTAAGCCGTTGAATGGAGCTTATTTTCGGTAAATTTGTTATAACATTTACAAATCTCAACCGATTTCAATTCTGCGACTTGCATCGGCTAAAGCTCTTTAAGGCGCATAGAAAAAGTGCATTCTGTACGTTATTTGTCATATCAGAGTACCCCAAAATGATGAATATGTGTTATTTCCAAATTCACATTTTTGCGGTAAATTCGTTATAACATTTACAAATATCAACCGATTTCAATTCTGCCACTTGCATCGGCTAAAGCTCGTCAGGGTACATAGAAAAAGTGCATTGTGAATGTTATTGGTCATATCAGAGTGCCCCAAAATGTTGAAAATGTGTTATTTCCTAATACACATTTTTGCGATTTTAGCTAATAAAAACGGTACCGACATGCTACCAAATGCGTTAAAAATGGTCGCGCCCATGATATGTTGGTCTGTAAAAAAGATTAAAACGATTTATCGTTCTCGCCTGCGTCACGAAGAAATTTACCGAAAATATGCTCTAAGCCGTAGAATGGAGCTTATTTTCGGTAAATTTGTTATAACATTTACAAATCTCAACCGATTTCAATTCTGCGACTTGCATCGGCTAAAGCTCTTTAAGGCGCATAGAAAAAGTGCATTCTGTACGTTATTTGTCATATCAGAGTACCCCAAAATGATGAATATGTGTTATTTCCAAATTCACATTTTTGCGGTAAATTCGTTATAACATTTACAAATATCAACCGATTTCAATTCTGCCACTTGCATCGGCTAAAGCTCGTCAGGGTACATAGAAAAAGTGCATTGTGAATGTTATTGGTCATATCAGAGTGCCCCAAAATGTTGAAAATGTGTTATTTCCTAATACACATTTTTGCGATTTTAGCTAATAAAAACGGTACCGACATGCTACCAAATGCGTTAAAAATGGTCGCGCCCATGATATGTTGGTCTGTAAAAAAGATTAAAACGATTTATCGTTCTCGCCTGCGTCACGAAGAAATTTACCGAAAATATGCTCTAAGCCGTTGAATGGAGCTTATTTTCGGTAAATTTGTTATAACATTTACAAATCTCAACCGATTTCAATTCTGCGACTTGCATCGGCTAAAGCTCTTTAAGGCGCATAGAAAAAGTGCATTCTGTACGTTATTTGTCATATCAGAGTACCCCAAAATGATGAATATGTGTTATTTCCAAATTCACATTTTTGCGGTAAATTCGTTATAACATTTACAAATATCAACCGATTTCAATTCTGCCACTTGCATCGGCTAAAGCTCGTCAGGGTACATAGAAAAAGTGCATTGTGAATGTTATTGGTCATATCAGAGTGCCCCAAAATGTTGAAAATGTGTTATTTCCTAATACACATTTTTGCGATTTTAGCTAATAAAAACGGTACCGACATGCTACCAAATGCGTTAAAAATGGTCGCGACCCATGATATGTTGGTCTGTAAAAAAGATTAAAACGATTTATCGTTCTCGCCTGCGTCACGAAGAAATTTACCGAAAATATGCTCTAAGCCGTTGAATGGAGCTTATTTTCGGTAAATTTGTTATAACATTTACAAATCTCAACCGATTTCAATTCTGCGACTTGCATCGGCTAAAGTTTTTTAAGGCGCATAGAAAAAGTGCATTCTGTACGTTATTTGTCATATCAGAGTACCCCAAAATGATGAATATGTGTTATTTCCAAATTCACATTTTTGCAGTAAATTCGTTATAACATTTACAAATATCAACCGATTTCAATTCTGCCACTTGCATCGGCTAAAGCTCGTCAGGGTACATAGAAAAAGTGCATTGTGAATGTTATTGGTCATATCAGAGTGCCCCAAAATGTTGAAAATGTGTTATTTCCTAATACACATTTTTGCGATTTTAGCTAATAAAAACGGTACCGACATGCTACCAAATGCGTTAAAAATGGTCGCGCCCATGATATGTTGGTCTGTAAAAAAGATTAAAACGATTTATCGTTCTCGCCTGCGTCACGAAGAAATTTACCGAAAATATGCTCTAAGTCGTTGAATGGAGCTTATTTTCGGTAAATTTGTTATAACATTTACAAATCTCAACCGATTTCAATTCTGCGACTTGCATCGGCTAAAGCTCTTTAAGGCGCATAGAAAAAGTGCATTCTGTACGTTATTTGTCATATCAGAGTACCCCAAAATGATAAATTTGTGTTATTTCCAAATTCACATTTTTGCGGTAAATTCGTTATAACATTTACAAATATCAACCGATTTCAATTCTGCCACTTGCATCGGCTAAAGCTCGTCAGGGTACATAGAAAAAGTGCATTGTGAATGTTATTGGTCATAATGTGCCCCAAAATGTTGAAAATGTGTTATTTCCTGATACACATTTTTGCGATTTTAGCTAATAAAAACGGTACCGACATGCTACCAAATGCGTTAAAAATGGTCGCGCCCATAATATGTTGGTCTGTAAAAAAGATTAAAACGATTTATCGTTCTCGCCTGCGTCACGAAGAAATTTACCGAAAATATGCTCTAAGCCGTTGAATGGAGCTTATTTTCGGTAAATTTGTTATAACATTTACAAATCTCAACCGATTTCAATTCTGCGACTTGCATCGGCTAAAGCTCTTTAAGGCGCATAGAAAAAGTGCATTCTGTACGTTATTTGTCATATCAGAGTACCCCAAAATGATGAATATGTGTTATTTTCAAATTCACATTTTTGCGGTAAATACGTTATAACATTTACAAATATCAACCGATTTCAATTCTGCCACTTGAATCGGCTAAAGCTCGTCAGGGTACATAGAAAAAGTGCATTGTGAATGTTATTGGTCATATCAGAGTGCCCCAAAATGTTGAAAATGTGTTGTTTCCTGATACACATTTTTGCGATTTTAGCTAATAAAAACGGTACCGACATGCTACCAAATGCGTTAAAAATGGTCGCGCCCATGATATGTTGGTCTGTAAAAAAGATTAAAACGATTTATCGTTCTCGCCTGCGTCACGAAGAAATTTACCGAAAATATGCTCTAAGCCGTTGAATGGAGCTTATTTTCGGTAAATTTGTTATAACATTTACAAATCTCAACCGATTTCAATTCTGCGACTTGCATCGGCTAAAGCTCTTTAAGGCGCATGGAAAAAGTGCATTCTGTACGTTATTTGTCATATCAGAGTACCCCAAAATAATGAATATGTGTTATTTCCAAATTCACATTTTTGCGGTAAATTCGTTATAACATTTACAAATATCAACCGATTTCAATTCTGCCACTTGCATCGGCTAAAGCTCGTCAGGGTACATAGAAAAAGTGCATTGTGAATGTTATTGGTCATATCAGAGTGCCCCAAAATGTTGAAAATGTGTTATTTCCTAATACACATTTTTGCGGTTTTAGCTAATAAAAACGGTACCGACATGCTACCAAATGCGTTAAAAATGGTCGCGCCCATGATATGTTGGTCTGTAAAAAAGATTACAACGATTTATCGTTCTCGCCTGCGTCACGAAGAAATTTACCGAAAATATGCTCTAAGCCGTTGAATGGAGCTTATTTTCGGTAAATTTGTTATAACATTTACAATTCTCAGCCGATTTCAATTCTGCGACTTGCATCGGCTAAAGCTCTTTAAGGCGCATAGAAAAAGTGCATTCTGTACGTTATTTGTCATATCAGAGTACCCCAAAATGATGAATATGTGTTATTTCCAAATTGACATTTTTGCGGTAAATTCGTTATAACATTTACAAATATCAACCGATTTCAATTCTGCCACTTGCATCGGCTAAAGCTCGTCAGGGTACATAGAAAAAGTGCATTGTGAATGTTATTGGTCATATCAGAGTGCCCCAAAATGTTGAAAATGTGTTATTTCCTAATACACATTTTTGCGGTTTTAGCTAATAAAAACGGTACCGACATGCTACCAAATGCGTTAAAAATGGTCGCGCCCATGATATGTTGGTCTGTAAAAATGATTACAACGATTTATCGTTCTCGCCTGCGTCACGAAGAAATTTACCGAAAATATGCTCTAAGCCGTTGAATGGAGCTTATTTTCGGTAAATTTGTTATAACATTTACAAATCTCAGCCGATTTCAATTCTGCGACTTGCATCGGCTAAAGCTCTTTAAGGCGCATAGAAAAAGTGCATTCTGTACGTTATTTGTCATATCAGAGTACCCCAAAATGATGAATATGTGTTATTTCCAAATTGACATTTTTGCGGTAAATTCGTTATAACATTTACAAATATCAACCGATTTCAATTCTGCCACTTGCATCGGCTAAAGCTCGTCAGGGTACATAGAAAAAGTGCATTGTGAATGTTATTGGTCATATCAGAGTGCCCCAAAATGTTGAAAATGTGTTATTTCCTAATACACATTTTTGCGATTTTAGCTAATAAAAACGGTACCGACATGCTACCAAATGCGTTAAAAATGGTCGCGCCCATGATATGTTGGTCTGTAAAAAAGATTAAAACGATTTATCGTTCTCGCCTGCGTCACGAAGAAATTTACCGAAAATATGCTCTAAGCCGTTGAATGGAGCTTATTTTCGGTAAATTTGTTATAACATTTACAAATCTCAACCGATTTCAATTCTGCGACTTGCATCGGCTAAAGCTCTTTAAGGCGCATAGAAAAAGTGCATTCTGTACGTTATTTGTCATATCAGAGTACCCCAAAATGATGAATATGTGTTATTTCCAAATTCACATTTTTGCGGTAAATTCGTTATAACATTTACAAATATCAACCGATTTCAATTCTGCCACTTGCATCGGCTAAAGCTCGTCAGGATACATAGAAAAAGTGCATTGTGAATGTTATTGGTCATATCAGAGTGCCCCAAAATGTTGAAAATGTGTTATTTCATAATACACATTTCTGCGATTTTAGCTAATAAAAACGGTACCGACATGCTACCAAATGCGTTAAAAATGGTCGCGCCCATGATATGTTGGACTGTAAAAAAGATTAAAACGATTTATCGTTCTCGCCTGCGTCACGAAGAAATTTACCGAAAATATGCTCTAAGCCGTTGAATGGAGCTTATTTTCGGTAAATTTGTTATAACATTTACAAATCTCAACCGATTTCAATTCTGCGACTTGCATCGGCTAAAGCTCTTTAAGGCGCATGGAAAAAGTGCATTCTGTACGTTATTTGTCATATCAGAGTACCCCAAAATAATGAATATGTGTTATTTCCAAATTCACATTTTTGCGGTAAATTCGTTATAACATTTACAAATATCAACCGATTTCAATTCTGCCGCTTGCATCGGCTAAAGCTCATCAGGGTACATAGAAAAAGTGCATTGTGAATGTTATTGGTCATATCAGAGTGCCCCAAAATGTTGAAAATGTGTTATTTCCTAATACACATTTTTGCGGTTTTAGCTAATAAAAACGGTACCGACATGCTACCAAATGCGTTAAAAATGGTCGCGCCCATGATATGTTGGTCTGTAAAAAAGATTACAACGATTTATCGTTCTCGCCTGCGTCACGAAGAAATTTACCGAAAATATGCTCTAAGCCGTTGAATGGAGCTTATTTTCGGTAAATTTGTTATAACATTTACAAATCTCAGCCGATTTCAATTCTGCGACTTGCATCGGCTAAAGCTCTTTAAGGCGCATAGAAAAAGTGCATTCTGTACGTTATTTGTCATATCAGAGTACCCCAAAATGATGAATATGTGTTATTTCCAAATTGACATTTTTGCGGTAAATTCGTTATAACATTTACAAATATCAACCGATTTCAATTCTGCCACTTGCATCGGCTAAAGCTCGTCAGGGTACATAGAAAAAGTGCATTGTGAATGTTATGGGTCATATCAGAGTGCCCCAAAATGTTGAAAATGTGTTATTTCCTAATACACATTTTTGCGATTTTAGCTAATAAAAACGGTACCGACATGCTACCAAATGCGTTAAAAATGGTCGCGCCCATGATATGTTGGTCTGTAAAAAAGATTAAAACGATTTATCGTTCTCGCCTGCGTCACGAAGAAATTTACCGAAAATATGCTCTAAGCCGTTGAATGGAGCTTATTTTCGGTAAATTTGTTATAACATTTACAAATCTCAACCGATTTCAATTCTGCGACTTGCATCGGCTAAAGCTCTTTAAGGCGCATAGAAAAAGTGCATTCTGTACGTTATTTCTCATATCAGAGTACCCCAAAATGATGAATATGTGTTATTTCCAAATTCACATTTTTACGGTAAATTCGTTATAACATTTACAAATATCAACCGATTTCAATTCTGCCACTTGCATCGGCTAAAGCTCGTCAGGGTACATAGAAAAAGTGCATTGTGAATGTTATTGGTCATATCAGAGTGCCCCAAAATGTTGAAAATGTGTTATTTCCTAATACACATTTTTGCGGTTTTAGCTAATAAAAACGGTACCGACATGCTACCAAATGCGTTAAAAATGGTCGCGCCCATGATATGTTGGTCTGTAAAAAAGATTACAGCGATTTATCGTTTTCGCCTGCGTCACGAAGAAATTTACCGAAAATATGCTCTAAGCCGTTGAATGGAGCTTATTTTCGGTAAATTTGTTATAACATTTACAAATCTCAGCCGATTTCAATTCTGCGACTTGCATCGGCTAAAGCTCTTTAAGGCGCATAGAAAAAGTGCATTCTGTACGTTATTTGTCATATCAGAGTACCCCAAAATGATGAATATGTGTTATTTCCAAATTGACATTCTGTACGTTATTTGTCATATCAGAGTACCCCAAAATGATGAATATGTGTTATTTCCAAATTCACATTTTTGCGGTAAATTCGTTATAACATTTACAAATATCAACCGATTTCAATTCTGCCACTTGCATCGGCTAAAGCTCGTCAGGATACATAGAAAAAGTGCATTGTGAATGTTATTGGTCATATCAGAGTGCCCCAAAATGTTGAAAATGTGTTATTTCATAATACACATTTCTGCGATTTTAGCTAATAAAAACGGTACCGACATGCTACCAAATGCGTTAAAAATGGTCGCGCCCATGATATGTTGGTCTGTAAAAAAGATTAAAACGATTTATCGTTCTCGCCTGCGTCACGAAGAAATTTACCGAAAATATGCTCTAAGCCGTTGAATGGAGCTTATTTTCGGTAAATTTGTTATAACATTTACAAATCTCAACCGATTTCAATTCTGCGACTTGCATCGGCTAAAGCTCTTTAAGGCGCATGGAAAAAGTGCATTCTGTACGTTATTTGTCATATCAGAGTACCCCAAAATAATGAATATGTGTTATTTCCAAATTCACATTTTTGCGGTAAATTCGTTATAACATTTACAAATATCAACCGATTTCAATTCTGCCACTTGCATCGGCTAAAGCTCGTCAGGGTACATAGAAAAAGTGCATTGTGAATGTTATTGGTCATATCAGAGTGCCCCAAAATGTTGAAAATGTGTTATTTCCTAATACACATTTTTGCGGTTTTAGCTAATAAAAACGGTACCCATATGCTACCAAATGCGTTAAAAATGGTCGCGCCCATGATATGTTGGTCTGTAAAAAAGATTACAACGATTTATCGTTCTCGCCTGCGTCACGAAGAAATTTACCGAAAATATGCTCTAAGCCGTTGAATGGAGCTTATTTTCGGTAAATTTGTTATAACATTTAGAAATCTCAGCCGATTTCAATTCTGCGACTTGCATCGGCTAAAGCTCTTTAAGGCGCATAGAAAAAGTGCATTCTGTACGTTATTTGTCATATCAGAGTACCCCAAAATGATGAATATGTGTTATTTCCAAATTGACATTTTTGCGGTAAATTCGTTATAACATTTACAAATATCAACCGATTTCAATTCTGCCACTTGCATCGGCTAAAGCTCGTCAGGGTACATAGAAAAAGTGCATTGTGAATGTTATGGGTCATATCAGAGTGCCCCAAAATGTTGAAAATGTGTTATTTCCTAATACACATTTTTGCGATTTTAGCTAATAAAAACGGTACCGACATGCTACCAAATGCGTTAAAAATGGTCGCGCCCATGATATGTTGGTCTGTAAAAAAGATTAAAACGATTTATCGTTCTCGCCTGCGTCACGAAGAAATTTACCGAAAATATGCTCTAAGCCGTTGAATGGAGCTTATTTTCGGTAAATTTGTTATAACATTTACAAATCTCAACCGATTTCAATTCTGCGACTTGCATCGGCTAAAGCTCTTTAAGGCGCATAGAAAAAGTGCATTCTGTACGTTATTTGTCATATCAGAGTACCCCAAAATGATGAATATGTGTTATTTCCAAATTCACATTTTTGCGGTAAATTCGTTATAACATTTACAAATATCAACCGATTTCAATTCTGCCACTTGCATCGGCTAAAGCTCGTCAGGGTACATAGAAAAAGTGCATTGTGAATGTTATTGGTCATATCAGAGTGCCCCAAAATGTTGAAAATGTGTTATTTCCTGATACACATTTTTGCGATTTTAGCTAATAAAAACGGTACCGACATGCTACCAAATGCGTTAAAAATGGTCGCGCCCATGATATGTTGGTCTGTAAAAAAGATTAAAACGATTTATCGTTCTCGCCTGCGTCACGAAGAAATTTACCGAAAATATGCTCTAAGCCGTTGAATGGAGCTTATTCTCGGTAAATTTGTTATAACATTTACAAATCTCAACCGATTTCAATTCTGCGACTTGCATCGGCTAAAGCTCTTTAAGGCGCATAGAAAAAGTGCATTCTGTACGTTATTTGTCATATCAGAGTACCCCAAAATGATGAATATGTGTTATTTCCAAATTCACATTTTTGCGGTAAATTCGTTATAACATTTACAAATATCAACCGATTTCAATTCTGCCACTTGCATCGGCTAAAGCTCGTCAGGATACATAGAAAAAGTGCATTGTGAATGTTATTGGTCATATCAGAGTGCCCCAAAATGTTGAAAATGTGTTATTTCATAATACACATTTCTGCGATTTTAGCTAATAAAAACGGTACCGACATGCTACCAAATGCGTTAAAAATGGTCGCGCCCATGATATGTTGGTCTGTAAAAAAGATTAAAACGATTTATCGTTCTCGCCTGCGTCACGAAGAAATTTACCGAAAATATGCTCTAAGCCGTTGAATGGAGCTTATTTTCGGTAAATTTGTTATAACATTTACAAATCTCAACCGATTTCAATTCTGCGACTTGCATCGGCTAAAGCTCTTTAAGGCGCATGGAAAAAGTGCATTCTGTACGTTATTTGTCATATCAGAGTACCCCAAAATAATGAATATGTGTTATTTCCAAATTCACATTTTTGCGGTAAATTCGTTATAACATTTACAAATATCAACCGATTTCAATTCTGCCACTTGCATCGGCTAAAGCTCGTCAGGGTACATAGAAAAAGTGCATTGTGAATGTTATTGGTCATATCAGAGTGCCCCAAAATGTTGAAAATGTGTTATTTCCTAATACACATTTTTGCGGTTTTAGCTAATAAAAACGGTACCCATATGCTACCAAATGCGTTAAAAATGGTCGCGCCCATGATATGTTGGTCTGTAAAAAAGATTACAACGATTTATCGTTCTCGCCTGCGTCACGAAGAAATTTACCGAAAATATGCTCTAAGCCGTTGAATGGAGCTTATTTTCGGTAAATTTGTTATAACATTTACAAATCTCAGCCGATTTCAATTCTGCGACTTGCATCGGCTAAAGCTCTTTAAGGCGCATAGAAAAAGTGCATTCTGTACGTTATTTGTCATATCAGAGTACCCCAAAATGATGAATATGTGTTATTTCCAAATTGACATTTTTGCGGTAAATTCGTTATAACATTTACAAATATCAACCGATTTCAATTCTGCCACTTGCATCGGCTAAAGCTCGTCAGGGTACATAGAAAAAGTGCATTGTGAATGTTATGGGTCATATCAGAGTGCCCCAAAATGTTGAAAATGTGTTATTTCCTAATACACATTTTTGCGATTTTAGCTAATAAAAACGGTACCGACATGCTACCAAATGCGTTAAAAATGGTCGCGCCCATGATATGTTGGTCTGTAAAAAAGATTAAAACGATTTATCGTTCTCGCCTGCGTCACGAAGAAATTTACCGAAAATATGCTCTAAGCCGTTGAATGGAGCTTATTTTCGGTAAATTTGTTATAACATTTACAAATCTCAACCGATTTCAATTCTGCGACTTGCATCGGCTAAAGCTCTTTAAGGCGCATAGAAAAAGTGCATTCTGTACGTTATTTGTCATATCAGAGTACCCCAAAATGATGAATATGTGTTATTTCCAAATTCACATTTTTGCGGTAAATTCGTTATAACATTTACAAATATCAACCGATTTCAATTCTGCCACTTGCATCGGCTAAAGCTCGTCAGGGTACATAGAAAAAGTGCATTGTGAATGTTATTGGTCATATCAGAGTGCCCCAAAATGTTGAAAATGTGTTATTTCCTGATACACATTTTTGCGATTTTAGCTAATAAAAACGGTACCGACATGCTACCAAATGCGTTAAAAATGGTCGCGCCCATGATATGTTGGTCTGTAAAAAAGATTAAAACGATTTATCGTTCTCGCCTGCGTCACGAAGAAATTTACCGAAAATATGCTCTAAGCCGTTGAATGGAGCTTATTTTCGGTAAATTTGTTATAACATTTACAAATCTCAACCGATTTCAATTCTGCGACTTGCATCGGCTAAAGCTCTTTAAGGCGCATAGAAAAAGTGCATTCTGTACGTTATTTGTCATATCAGAGTACCCCAAAATGATGAATATGTGTTATTTCCAAATTCACATTTTTGCGGTAAATTCGTTATAACATTTACAAATATCAACCGATTTCAATTCTGCCACTTGCATCGGCTAAAGCTCGTCAGGATACATAGAAAAAGTGCATTGTGAATGTTATTGGTCATATCAGAGTGCCCCAAAATGTTGAAAATGTGTTATTTCATAATACACATTTCTGCGATTTTAGCTAATAAAAACGGTACCGACATGCTACCAAATGCGTTAAAAATGGTCGCGCCCATGATATGTTGGTCTGTAAAAAAGATTAAAACGATTTATCGTTCTCGCCTGCGTCACGAAGAAATTTACCGAAAATATGCTCTAAGCCGTTGAATGGAGCTTATTTTCGGTAAATTTGTTATAACATTTACAAATCTCAACCGATTTCAATTCTGCGACTTGCATCGGCTAAAGCTCTTTAAGGCGCATGGAAAAAGTGCATTCTGTACGTTATTTGTCATATCAGAGTACCCCAAAATAATGAATATGTGTTATTTCCAAATTCACATTTTTGCGGTAAATTCGTTATAACATTTACAAATATCAACCGATTTCAATTCTGCCACTTGCATCGGCTAAAGCTCGTCAGGGTACATAGAAAAAGTGCATTGTGAATGTTATTGGTCATATCAGAGTGCCCCAAAATGTTGAAAATGTGTTATTTCCTAATACACATTTTTGCGGTTTTAGCTAATAAAAACGGTACCGACATGCTACCAAATGCGTTAAAAATGGTCGCGCCCATGATATGTTGGTCTGTAAAAAAGATTACAACGATTTATCGTTCTCGCCTGCGTCACGAAGAAATTTACCGAAAATATGCTCTAAGCCGTTGAATGGAGCTTATTTTCGGTAAATTTGTTATAACATTTACAAATCTCAGCCGATTTCAATTCTGCGACTTGCATCGGCTAAAGCTCTTTAAGGCGCATAGAAAAAGTGCATTCTGTACGTTATTTGTCATATCAGAGTACCCCAAAATGATGAATATGTGTTATTTCCAAATTGACATTTTTGCGGTAAATTCGTTATAACATTTACAAATATCAACCGATTTCAATTCTGCCACTTGCATCGGCTAAAGCTCGTCAGGGTACATAGAAAAAGTGCATTGTGAATGTTATGGGTCATATCAGAGTGCCCCAAAATGTTGAAAATGTGTTATTTCCTAATACACATTTTTGCGATTTTAGCTAATAAAAACGGTACCGACATGCTACCAAATGCGTTAAAAATGGTCGCGCCCATGATATGTTGGTCTGTAAAAAAGATTAAAACGATTTATCGTTCTCGCCTGCGTCACGAAGAAATTTACCGAAAATATGCTCTAAGCCGTTGAATGGAGCTTATTTTCGGTAAATTTGTTATAACATTTACAAATCTCAACCGATTTCAATTCTGCGACTTGCATCGGCTAAAGCTCTTTAAGGCGCATAGAAAAAGTGCATTCTGTACGTTATTTGTCATATCAGAGTACCCCAAAATGATGAATATGTGTTATTTCCAAATTCACATTTTTGCGGTAAATTCGTTATAACATTTACAAATATCAACCGATTTCAATTCTGCCACTTGCATCGGCTAAAGCTCGTCAGGGTACATAGAAAAAGTGCATTGTGAATGTTATTGGTCATATCAGAGTGCCCCAAAATGTTGAAAATGTGTTATTTCCTAATACACATTTTTGCGATTTTAGCTAATAAAAACGGTACCGACATGCTACCAAATGCGTTAAAAATGGTCGCGCCCATGATATGTTGGTCTGTAAAAAAGATTAAAACGATTTATCGTTCTCGCCTGCGTCACGAAGAAATTTACCGAAAATATGCTCTAAGCCGTTGAATGGAGCTTATTTTCGGTAAATTTGTTATAACATTTACAAATCTCAACCGATTTCAATTCTGCGACTTGCATCGGCTAAAGCTCTTTAAGGCGCATAGAAAAAGTGCATTCTGTACGTTATTTGTCATATCAGAGTACCCCAAAATGATGAATATGTGTTATTTCCAAATTCACATTTTTGCGGTAAATTCGTTATAACATTTACAAATATCAACCGATTTCAATTCTGCCACTTGCATCGGCTAAAGCTCGTCAGGGTACATAGAAAAAGTGCATTGTGAATGTTATTGGTCATATCAGAGTGCCCCAAAATGTTGAAAATGTGTTATTTCCTAATACACATTTTTGCGATTTTAGCTAATAAAAACGGTACCGACATGCTACCAAATGCGTTAAAAATGGTCGCGCCCATGATATGTTGGTCTGTAAAAAAGATTCAAACGATTTATCGTTCTCGCCTGCGTCACGAAGAAATTTACCGAAAATATGCTCTAAGCCGTTGAATGGAGCTTATTTTCGGTAAATTTGTTATAACATTTACAAATCTCAACCGATTTCAATTCTGCGACTTGCATCGGCTAAAGCTCTTTAAGGCGCATAGAAAAAGTGCATTCTGTACGTTATTTGTCATATCAGAGTACCCCAAAATGATGAATATGTGTTATTTCCAAATTCACATTTTTGCGGTAAATTCGTTATAACATTTACAAATATCAACCGATTTCAATTCTGCCACTTGCATCGGCTAAAGCTCGTCAGGGTACATAGAAAAAGTGCATTGTGAATGTTATTGGTCATATCAGAGTGCCCCAAAATGTTGAAAATGTGTTATTTCCTAATACACATTTTTGCGATTTTAGCTAATAAAAACGGTACCGACATGCTACCAAATGCGTTAAAAATGGTCGCGCCCATGATATGTTGGTCTGTAAAAAAGATTAAAACGATTTATCGTTCTCGCCTGCGTCACGAAGAAATTTACCGAAAATATGCTCTAAGCCGTTGAATGGAGCTTATTTTCGGTAAATTTGTTATAACATTTACAAATCTCAACCGATTTCAATTCTGCGACTTGCATCGGCTAAAGCTCTTTAAGGCGCATAGAAAAAGTGCATTCTGTACGTTATTTGTCATATCAGAGTACCCCAAAATGATGAATATGTGTTATTTCCAAATTCACATTTTTGCGGTAAATTCGTTATAACATTTACAAATATCAACCGATTTCAATTCTGCCACTTGCATCGGCTAAAGCTCGTCAGGGTACATAGAAAAAGTGCATTGTGAATGTTATTGGTCATATCAGAGTGCCCCAAAATGTTGAAAATGTGTTATTTCCTAATACACATTTTTGCGATTTTAGCTAATAAAAACGGTACCGACATGCTACCAAATGCGTTAAAAATGGTCGCGCCCATGATATGTTGGTCTGTAAAAAAGATTAAAACGATTTATCGTTCTCGCCTGCGTCACGAAGAAATTTACCGAAAATATGCTCTAAGCCGTAGAATGGAGCTTATTTTCGGTAAATTTGTTATAACATTTACAAATCTCAACCGATTTCAATTCTGCGACTTGCATCGGCTAAAGCTCTTTAAGGCGCATAGAAAAAGTGCATTCTGTACGTTATTTGTCATATCAGAGTACCCCAAAATGATGAATATGTGTTATTTCCAAATTCACATTTTTGCGGTAAATTCGTTATAACATTTACAAATATCAACCGATTTCAATTCTGCCACTTGCATCGGCTAAAGCTCGTCAGGGTACATAGAAAAAGTGCATTGTGAATGTTATTGGTCATATCAGAGTGCCCCAAAATGTTGAAAATGTGTTATTTCCTAATACACATTTTTGCGATTTTAGCTAATAAAAACGGTACCGACATGCTACCAAATGCGTTAAAAATGGTCGCGCCCATGATATGTTGGTCTGTAAAAAAGATTAAAACGATTTATCGTTCTCGCCTGCGTCACGAAGAAATTTACCGAAAATATGCTCTAAGCCGTTGAATGGAGCTTATTTTCGGTAAATTTGTTATAACATTTACAAATCTCAACCGATTTCAATTCTGCGACTTGCATCGGCTAAAGCTCTTTAAGGCGCATAGAAAAAGTGCATTCTGTACGTTATTTGTCATATCAGAGTACCCCAAAATGATGAATATGTGTTATTTCCAAATTCACATTTTTGCGGTAAATTCGTTATAACATTTACAAATATCAACCGATTTCAATTCTGCCACTTGCATCGGCTAAAGCTCGTCAGGGTACATAGAAAAAGTGCATTGTGAATGTTATTGGTCATATCAGAGTGCCCCAAAATGTTGAAAATGTGTTATTTCCTAATACACATTTTTGCGATTTTAGCTAATAAAAACGGTACCGACATGCTACCAAATGCGTTAAAAATGGTCGCGACCCATGATATGTTGGTCTGTAAAAAAGATTAAAACGATTTATCGTTCTCGCCTGCGTCACGAAGAAATTTACCGAAAATATGCTCTAAGCCGTTGAATGGAGCTTATTTTCGGTAAATTTGTTATAACATTTACAAATCTCAACCGATTTCAATTCTGCGACTTGCATCGGCTAAAGTTTTTTAAGGCGCATAGAAAAAGTGCATTCTGTACGTTATTTGTCATATCAGAGTACCCCAAAATGATGAATATGTGTTATTTCCAAATTCACATTTTTGCAGTAAATTCGTTATAACATTTACAAATATCAACCGATTTCAATTCTGCCACTTGCATCGGCTAAAGCTCGTCAGGGTACATAGAAAAAGTGCATTGTGAATGTTATTGGTCATATCAGAGTGCCCCAAAATGTTGAAAATGTGTTATTTCCTAATACACATTTTTGCGATTTTAGCTAATAAAAACGGTACCGACATGCTACCAAATGCGTTAAAAATGGTCGCGCCCATGATATGTTGGTCTGTAAAAAAGATTAAAACGATTTATCGTTCTCGCCTGCGTCACGAAGAAATTTACCGAAAATATGCTCTAAGTCGTTGAATGGAGCTTATTTTCGGTAAATTTGTTATAACATTTACAAATCTCAACCGATTTCAATTCTGCGACTTGCATCGGCTAAAGCTCTTTAAGGCGCATAGAAAAAGTGCATTCTGTACGTTATTTGTCATATCAGAGTACCCCAAAATGATGAATATGTGTTATTTCCAAATTCACATTTTTGCGGTAAATTCGTTATAACATTTACAAATATCAACCGATTTCAATTCTGCCACTTGCATCGGCTAAAGCTCGTCAGGGTACATAGAAAAGTGCATTGTGAATGTTATTTGTCATATCAGAGTGCCCCAAAATGTTGAAAATGTGTTATTTCCTAATACACATTTTTGCGATTTTAGCTAATAAAAACGGTACCGACATGCTACCAAATGCGTTAAAAATGGTCGCGCCGATGATATGTTGGTCTGTAAAAAACATTAAAACGATTTATCGTTCTCGCCTGCGTCACGAAGAAATTTACCGAAAATATGCTCTAAGCCGTTGAATGGAGCTTATTTTCGGTAAATTTGTTATAACATTTACAAATCTCAACCGATTTCAATTCTGCGACTTGCATCGGCTAAAGCTCTTTAAGGCGCATAGAAAAAGTGCATTCTGTACGTTATTTGTCATATCAGAGTACCCCAAAATGATGAATATGTGTTATTTCCAAATTCACATTTTTGCGGTAAATTCGTTATAACATTTACAAATATCAACCGATTTCAATTCTGCCACTTGCATCAGCTAAAGCTCGTCAGGGTACATAGAAAAAGTGCATTGTGAATGTTATTGGTCATATCAGAGTGCCCCAAAATGTTGACAATGTGTTATTTCCTAATACACATTTTTGCGATTTTAGCTAATAAAAACGGTACCGACATGCTACCAAATGCGTTAAAAATGGTCGCGCCCATGATATGTTGGTCTGTAAAAAAGATTAAAACGATTTATCGTTCTCGCCTGCGTCACGAAGAAATTTACCGAAAATATGCTCTAAGCCGTTGAATGGAGCTTATTTTCGGTAAATTTGTTATAACATTTACAAATCTCAACCGATTTCAATTCTGCCACTTGCATCGGCTAAAGCTCGTCAGGGTACATAGAAAAAGTGCATTGTGAATGTTATTGGTCATATCAGAGTGCCCCAAAATGTTGAAAATGTGTTATTTCCTAATACACATTTTTGCGATTTTAGCTAATAAAAACGGTACAGACATGCTACCAAATGCGTTAAAAATGGTGGCGCCCATGATATGTTGGTCTGTAAAAGAGATTAAAACGATTTATCGTTCTCGCCTGCGTCACGAAGAAATTTACCGAAAATATGCTCTAAGCCGTT